>PVIH01000056.1:0-176388 GCA_004025045.1 Sigmodon hispidus
TCCAAATCCATCCATTTGCCTGTGAATTTTAGAATATCATTTTTCCTTACTGCAGAGTAGTATTCCATTGTGTAGATGTACCACAGTTTGTTAATCCATTCTTCAGTTGAGGGACATCTAGGTTGTTTCCAGGTTCTTGCTATTACAAATAATGCTGCTATGAACATAGTTGAGCTAATACCTTTGGAGTGTGAATGAGTAGCACATGTTTGTATTCCCACCATCCAGGAGGCTGAAGTCCGAAGATGGTGAGTTCAAGGTCAGTGTGAGCTACCTGGTAAGATGCTGTCTTAGACAACAAGGGCTGGGTATAGCTCAGTGGTGGAACCTAGCATGCACAAGACTTGAGTTTGACCTACCTGATGGAGGGTGTGTATGTATTTTTTTAAACAGTAATGTGTTAATATATTTGATTACTGGTGTCCTTATTTCCTCCTATAATATTGACCTTTGATTAACAGTTACATTCACCTTCAGTCTAGTGTAGTTTGAAAGTGCTTGGTACTCTCCTTTCTGTCTTCTCTGTAGCCATACTTGTAATGCTAAGCCAGCCTGAGTAATCATTTTCTTGGCTGGTGGGAGCTGTGAAGAACGTTAACAGGCTAACTTGTAATTTTTAAGGTGAGGGAACATGGGAAGCAGAAGGACTGTAAGACGAGTGTGGACAAGCTTAAAAATAGAAATAAAACAAATTTCTTGCTGAGCTATCAAACAGCTCTTAGGTGGACAGCTTTGACATGCGCTTGTCTGATAGCATCCACTGCCTAGCTGCTCTATTGCCCTCCATGCTTCCCGCTGTTGCCTGGGAGCAGTGTGCATACATGGGCGGAATTAAATTAGATTGTTCTCTGAATGACTATGTGCTAACTTAAAATATTGCTACTCTTAAATGACTAAACAATAAGACCCCTCAGAAAAGTATGTTCAAGTTCTCCTTTACACAGCTAATGTGCAGTCTTAGAACATACATTTATGTATACATACTTTTGTCAAAATATGCCATTGTCATTACATTTTCATTAGTGTATACTAGTGTGGGTTAGAGTATAATAAACATGGTTTAAATTGGGAAATAATGGGCTGCCAATGAAGCTGAGTCCTGTGATGTTGAAGGCTGGGTTAAGTCATCGACACTTTAATAAAATTAGAGAAGAGAAATTGAATAGAGTGCCCTCTTTACTTACTTCTATTTCTCGCTTTTGAATATTTTTGGAGCAAAAGTTGTTGTTTTCTGAATACCCAATGAACAAGTCCATCATTACGGAAGAAAGGTAATAGGGAGGAATATTCTGGGAGGTTAGGGACCGTGCCTGTTTTAAGGGACACTCAGACATTAACTTGGTCTCTTTATTCTTTGGAATAATTCTAATGCCATGGATGCCTTTACATTAAGCAGAGCAACATAAGACTGTATTTAATGTGTACAGTAAGTAAGCAAGGCACTTTTATCTCAATTGCAGTTAATAGCAGGGGAAAAATAACAGATTTCAAGGTGAGGAACTGTTCAGAAAAGTCATTCTGTCTCACTCCCTTTCCCAGTCAGTATTCCAACCAGAACGAGCCCTCCACTCCTTGTCTAGCTGAAAACAGACACGTCTTTACTTGTGGATTTGTATAAATGTAATCATAAAGAATTGCAGAGGAGCTGAAGAGATACCGCCCCGCTAAGGGTATGTGCATCTCTTGCAGAGGACCTGAATTTGGTTCCTAGTGCCCACAGCTAGTGGCTCACTGCTGCCTGTTACTCCAGCTCTAGGGAATCTGACTAGCCCAGGTGCACACACCCACATAATTAAAAGTAAAAAAGTCATTTAAAAAAGGATGATGCCTTTGGTGTCTTAACATCTTTAGGTCATTGTCACTGTTGGCATTCGGCCACATTGTGCTATAAGCTGTTCTGTATGTGTGTATGTTGCTACTGAAGGATGTGGTGGGGGGTGCTGCTGTGACCATTGGAGCTGCTGCATGGATTTCTACACAGAGGTGAAGCTGCTCTGCAGCATTTCTTTTGGACAGATCTTCCATCTTCTTTGCTTTATACTGCTTCAGCTTCTGTTTGTTTTTTTTTTTTTGACTGTTTTCATTTGCTTCCTTTTTTCCTTTCTGAATATTGTCTTGCATTCAGTTTTAGGAGATACTGGCAAATATTTTTATGAAGCAATTGTGTTCATATGTACTTTTCCTAGCAGATAGTTTTGCATCATTACTAATAGGTATTATTTATTTCATTGTACTCAGTCTGTCAGGGATATAATATTCCATGCCATATTATCATACCTCTATTTGGGTTATAAGTTCTTTGATTTCAGAATTTCATGGCCAGTCTTGTATGAACAAGAGAATTCATCAATGTGGACTTTAAGACCATTTTGTAGTAAATACACTGGAGTTTTACACCGAATTTGAATTTAAATTGCAGAGCCTTCTGGGTTAGAGCCACACTTGCTTTTCCATCTGCTTTGATATTTCTCTCCTGGCCTGTAATTGAGGTAGGTGGTTGATAGAGAAATGCTCCATAGTCAGTGGATTCCCTGTGTTTTGCTTAGCTTCATTTTATTTTTTCTGGGTTCAGTTTCAAAGTTATCCATTCATTTTTTTTATCTGTACTTATAGCATAGGCATTTAAAATTTTAAACTTCCTTGTGTTACAGATGTAGAAGTTACTTTTAGATTTTGACATGTTTCTACTTTAATTAAAATTTTCTAGATAATGTATAACACTGTCTTGGATATCTCTTTTCCCTAATCACCATTTGTAAGCAAGTGTTTAGAATTCTGTGAAGTTAAGGGATTTTGTTGTTAACAAATCTTCAGTTTTGTTTCATGATGATCAAGATGCTCGAATTCTTTTGAAATCCATTAATAGCTTTTATTGCTCTAGTATCTGTTGAAATTTTCTGTTGTGAATTTTTGAATAGAGACACAGCTGTCTTTGTACTGTAGTTAATGCGGTGATGTGTATGTGTGTCCTGACTGTTGTTCACTCAAAAGTTTTTGTTTGCCTATGTTTCAGGACCTAAGAGATTTATGAGAATGCTGTTGTTGTTTTGGTATCAGTTTCTTTTTCACTATTACAGTTTTAAATACATAGTGTGTACATATATACAATTTTTAGCAGTTTGGTTGAGGACTGATACATTAAAAGAACTGCACATGTAAAGTATAAAATTGGACATTTTGAACACACACACACACACACACACACACACACACACACACACACGAGACTTAGAATCACAGTAATCAGTACATCCAGCCATCACCACCTTGTCATTGTCAGGTCTGGCTGCTAAATCACTGCCTCATGGATATTCACACAAATGTTTCTCAAGTTCCACAGGTTAGAAGTCTTGAGGTCATGGTCTCTGGCATGGTCAGATTCTTTGTGATGGTCTTCCTAGTTCACAGACTGATGGGGAAGACCTGTAGTGACATTCATCTCTCAAAGGCTCTAATTCCATCACATTGGCCTTTAGCATTTCAACATCTGGATTAGGTGGAATGTATAAGCTGTTAATTCCAAATGACATGCCTCTCCCACCTTCAGTGTCTGCCAGCTGTCCTTCATGTCCAGGCAACATTGATGTGCCTTCCTCTCTGTAGGGCGAACGAGGTGCTGCATCTAGACCTTTATAATGGTAGGTGTTTTGCTCTATCTTCCTGTCTGGTTTCTTTGACTTAGCATAGTTATTTTCAAATTCTAACAGACATTCCCACTTTATGCAGCTGGAGGATGTGGATAGGCACTTAATATTTGGGAACAAGCCTGGGTAGACATATACTTTATTTTTTCTAGGTAAATACCCTGGAGTAGGACATCTAGATCATACGGCAGATACATGTTTAAAGTTTTAAGAAATTACTAAACCATTTTCCAGACTAGTTGAGGCATTTTTCACTTCTCTCAGCGATATGAGAATGGGTACTTGCTTCACATTTTTGTTGAAGGCTTCCATTAAGACAAACAAATGAGACCGCAACTTCAGTGTCTGAAATGATGGATTTATTTTCTTCAGTTCTGGAGTGGAGTAAGACCATGACCAGGGTTCACAGGGTTGGTTTTCCCCAGGACTCTGCTTGACTCCCATGGTTCCTTCTGTGTGCTTCTGGGTTCTTTCCTCCGCCTGTACTCCTGGTGCTTTGTTCTGTCCTCTGGCGGTTTGCCTGTGCTAGACTCAACATCTCTTTCATCCTTTTTATTGTATCTTTATTTTTCTTTCAGTCTTCATTTCTACCTAGCTTAACCACCTTATGAATAAATTTTTTTAAAAAGCTGACTAAAGTTCTTTCATGTCTGATATTTGTTATTTTGGTTTCCTTTGGCTCTTTTTCTCTCTTTTTAAGTGTGTATTCTTGGTGGCTTAGCTATGAGAGTATTTGTTCTTTAATGGCATTTCTTCCTTAACAACTTGTGAAGTCTGACTTATTTTAATTTTATTTTATTTTTGGTTTTAGAGACAAGGTTTCTCCTTGTAGCTTTTCCTGTCTTGGGACTTTCTCTATAGACCAGACTGGCCTCAAACTCAGAGATCCACCTGCCTCTGCCTCCTGAGTGCTGGGATTAAAGGTGTGTGCCACCATCATAGGGCCTGACTTAGTACTTTTGATGCTCATTTTTATGTGAGGTGTTTTCTTCCCCTGGGAAAGAAGTAAATGTGTGTGTGTTTAGTCTTTTGACCCTCTAGGATTCCTCCATAGTGCTGTGGCACTCTCTGAAATTTTCTGCTTTCTTTTTACGTGTTTATCTCACCCATTTCTTCTATTCCATTTTCTTTCTGTAATTCTTTTTTTAGGCTTTTACTCTGCTGTGCTGAATGGCCTAGAACTCATTATGTTGACCAGGCTGCTCCTAAAGCACAGAAACCTGCCAGGTTCCTTTTGGAACTTTTGCTTATTAGCTTAATTGCCTCTTTTTTTCTTTTAGTTGAATTCTTGCTCAGCTTAATCACCTCTTGTCTCCTCCTTGGGTGCCTTGCACTGGAAGGGGAAGCCTTTGATTCTATGTGAGTCGGTGCAGCTCTGGGAGGTCTAGCCCCGAGTGCCTGCTCAGACCTCTTCGGGGCTGAACACATCCATTGTGCTTCCCGAGAGCACCTGTTCTCTTGGGCTTATATTCTGAGCTTGGCACACTTACTGCACTGTGCCCTCTGCAGTGTCCTCTGCAGCCTGTTTTAGGGTGTGGCCTGTGGCTGGCATTTCTTCCTTTTGCTGATGTCCACAGGATTCTTGTATTGGGTGTGTCAGAAATGATGTGTGTGAGGGTTGGATTTTGTTACCTAGGTTTTTTTTTATATTTCATTTAGGAAATTTTTTTTATTCAGAGAAGTAAAAATTTTTTAGCTTATTTCACAGACATATGAATCTACTTTTATTTTAAATTAACAGCTTTGTCATGAGGCCAAAAGAATAAAGTTGTTAAAGCTTTACAATTTGTATTTAATATTGTTAAATTAGTAAAGGTTATTTTATTGTGAAATTTCTAAGCATTGGAGAACTAATTGCTTTTTTTAGTTTTTAACAAGTAACTTATTTGGAATGTGACAAGCAGCTGAGTATGTATTAATACATTATTGAAAATCTTATTTTGAGGTCAGTTTTTATCATCAGTTAATGAGCTGGTTCAGATATTTGACCATAAAAGTGCTTCTAGATCTGGAACATATGTTACTTGTTTTGTATATTTTTGCCTAGAGAATATAGACTGCTTAGTTGAAATAAAATTAGACACTTTGTGAATCCTGAGAACTAGAAAGTTAATTACCTATCATAATTTTCCTGTTTTCATCTACTTGAAAGACCCCCTTGATTTGAGAGTGGTTTAAGTAGAAGTATATGTAGATTTAATGGAAGTTTTCAGTTATTGTATGTATGGCTCTGTATTGAAACTTAATAAAGTTTTTATTTTTTCATATTTTTCTGGTTTTAATCTACTTTAAAATAATTTCTTGTTGAAAAGGTGCTTTATGTTATATATTAACATGTATTCTTTTTAACACCAAGTTTGTAGCTTCTTTTAACAGTATAATAGAAATAAATACCTTTTAAAATCATTAAATTATATTCAAGCACAAAATTTTATGATGTATAGTATTTTATTGCTTGTACTGTAATTTGCTCATTTATCATTGCCATTTAAGCCTCTTCTAATTTTTCCCCTTATAAACAAAACCACAGTAGACATTTTGTGTTAATAGCATCATGTATTCAGGATCATTTCCCTAGGTAAATAATTTGTATATTTGTATTGGAGGTGTGGGGGGGAATAAGATGTGCAGGTGAATTTAGATAGCTGTTATCAAAACTTGTGTGAGGGGATAGGGATGTAGCTCAGTGGTAGAGTGCTTGCCCAGAATGCAAGTGCTGGCCTTGATTTTCATCAACCTCATCCCCAGTCAATACCAACAGAGAGACAAGAGCCAGAGAAAGAAAAGAAAATGAATTTACATTTCTACCTGCAGCAGAAAGGACTATGCTAATGAAAATGCCAGCTACCATCTTATACCACACAGCTGCACAACAGTCAGTTAATTCCCATTGTGGCTATAGAATAAATGCCAATATTATAGGGCCCATGCTTATTTTATTTGCAGTAGTGGATGCTGAGTTATTGAACAGTGTCTGGGGCCAAGCAGTAGTATATGCCTACATTTAAGGTATTAGGAGATGAGACAGTCTAGATAGACAAGAAATAGCATACATGGTCACTCTAAAACAGAAGGAGATTGGTGACCCAGGAGAGCATCAGAGGCAGTGGGGCAGGGAGGATGTGGTTGTTTTCAATATTGAGTAGGAGTTCTTCTCCCAGTGGGCTAGGAGCCAGGCGAGTGGCCACACAAGATGCTCATAGGACATCATGGGTGCTTGTAAGGAAATGGAAGGAACTTGAAGATGGGATTTTGGATAGAAAATCAGTTTAAAAGACAGAGACCATTTTATAAATGGCCCCACAGGCAAAGTCGTGGGCTTATTAACATTCACTTCATGAGTTAGGAAAAGTCTTTTTGGGTTTAAGTCAGGGAGTGGTTCAATTGAAAACATCATAAGCATACTTATCTTTGGGGTATAGAGTGATTGTAAAACTCAGTATTCCCTTATATTCCTTAGAAGAAACGGGGGTATTAGGAACAAGGACAGTTTAGGGTAGAGGGTTTCAACTGCTTCTTTCTTTCCAAAGAATGCCTTTAGCCCTGCTAGCTCCTTTTCCCTAGCATAGGTTGATCATTTTTTAAATACCATAAGATACCAGATCCCCTGAGACACTGGACTTAGAGAGAGTTGTGAGCATGTAGGCTCTGGGAATCGAACCAGGTCTTCTGGAAGATCACCTGCTGCTCAGATAGCTCTCCCACCTGAATGGCTCACATTGCATACTTTGTGCTAGTTAGGGGTGGGTCCTGTGGTCGTCCTCCTCTCCCCCCCCCCCCCCCCGGCTGTGACAAAATACTTGAGAAAGATGACTTAAAGAAAATCTTACAGCTTTATAGTTTCAGTCCATGGCTTCCTGGCATTTTTTGGGGTCCCAGTGAAATAGAACATCATGGCAGGTAGTGTGTGACAGGGCAGAGCTTACTCATTCCTAGAAGTGCAAGAACAAAGCAAAAAGCATGCCATTGGTAGCCTGTGTCCTCTAGACTCCACCTCTTAGTTTCTATACCTCCTAGCCATGGGCCATGGCCACACATTCCTTATCCAGCTGCAGATCCATGTATTGACCAAGTGCAGTCACTCACCAAGAGCCCCACCTCAGCACTGTGTTGGGAACCAAGCCTTTGTAACACACGGCTTTGGGAGGACACAGTGGACCCTTCTCTACAGTAAAAGCACCCTATTTTATTGTTAGTTGTTACTGGTTTTTTTTCCCCCCTCTTTATTTATTTATTTATTTGCCTTGGTGTTTGCCTGGAACTGGAACTACAGACAGTTGTTAGCTGCCACGTGGGTGCTGGGAATCGAACCCAGGTCCTCTGGAAGAGCAGATGGTGCTCTTAACCGCTGAGCCATCTCTCCAGCCCCTAGTTGTTACTGTTTTATTGTACCAGACTCGTTAATTAAACTTTGTCAGAGGTCTATATGTATGTATACAGAGAAAACATGGTATATGATACAGTTTGATACTTTGCAATTTTAGTCATTATTGGGGCTCTTGGAATGTTGTGTTCATAAGGGAGCAGTGGATATCGTATCTATAAAATAACATGCACACCATTGCTCCTGCAGAAGAGGAGGCCTGGTGGCTCACAAACATGCATGGAAAGAAGATTTCACTCTGCCCTCGTTCACCTGGGTTTTATGCTGTTATTTCATTCGAAAGTAGTTCTAAAGATAAGCTATTGGAATAATAACATTTAACATTTCTAAGGAAATTTTCTATTCAACCTCATAAATTTAAAACAATTCAGGAAAGTATTTCTGCTATACCCTGTAATAAATAACCTTTCTTTCTTGTATCTCTCACTTGAAACACATTCATCCACCCCCCCACACACAAGAAATATGAAGAGACATAATCCAGATTGAAAAGGTGCAGTTGAATTATCTCTACAACAAAGAGGACGGCAGGAGCTACATAGCTGTAGAGGATGGGAGACACTTGCTGAGATCAACCAGGCTGTGTAAGTTCAATTCAGTGTTGATTCTGGAATGTTTCCTTCATCGAGATTATAGCAATGGGCAGGGATTACCACATCGATACAAGGTGTTCCCTTGGGACAATCTCTAAAGGAGGCTACTGAATTATGTAACCAGCCTTCATGCAAAGTGCTTTTCTGCTGTGTGTAATGCTGTGGTACCAATTCTTGCTTTTCTGCTAGGAATTCAGGTGGTGTGATTATGGAATTTGTTTGGGAATATCTTATGTCTGTGCCCCACCCCCTCATGGTATGTGTTCACATTGCTATGATCAGGTAGAATATAGGTAAAAAACTGAAGTTCTCCTTTTACAATGACTTATTTAGTGAATGTGTCCATGTGTGTGCTTTGAAAAGGCCCCTACCAGTCTTTAGTGTCTCTTCTCATTAGGTTGAACATCTTATGGCTGGTCATGGAAAGCTCACAATTGATATAGATAGTATTTCATGGGCCCTTCTTAGTAACACACCTGAAGGTATGCCCAGAATAGAGTTGGATTATAATGTGTCTGCAGTGGTCTTTGACAGATATCATTGGGTGAAAATAAGAGGGTTTGCTGTTTTTTTTTTTTTTTTTTTTTTGGTCAGAGGCAGAAGGCCAAGCATCTGTCACAGTGACCAGTTCTTAAACCTTGTCCTGCGTAAGCCCAAGGACACCACAGCTCTCAGCTGTGGACTTTGCAACGTCAGCATGCCTGTACCAGCTGTGTGCCACATGCCTGCCTCTTGCCCTGATCCTGATAGTTGGGGGGGGGGCTTGCTGGGGGGAGGAGATGAGGAAGACAGGACTTCACTTTATAAGTAAGTTCCTATTGCTCTGTATGTTGATACCTTGTAAAATGCTTGTACTTTGAGGACATAAAAACTGCAAACTCAGATGTGGTTGTGGGTGAGAAGGAACTGCATTTAGCTAAAACTTTGTATTACTTTAGAAGTACTGAAAATTTAAACTGACATTTCTGATGGCACAAATAAACACCCCAAACAAACAGGTTGGTTTATTGTCTTATTCTTTAAATGTGAAGGCTGCCTAGACTCCAAAACACCAGCGTTGCTTGGCTTTCTAGAAGGTGCATCTTGATTACATAATGAGGTAACTTTGCTCTGGCTTCGGAAAGTTAATTTTAGTAATTCAGATGGTTTATGTAAGAGCTGTGCTAAGGATTTCCCCTTCAGTCTGGAATGGAGAATTTGGACCAGGAGTCTAGCTTTGTGCCTCAAGCATTGCTACTCTCGTTAAATGTCATTTGTGTGAGGTTTTTTGGTTTGTTTAAGTAAATGTTGAACTGTCCTCATACTTGTGGGCTGGCAGAAAATGGAAAGGCCAAGTTGACTTGGCTAGGATGAAAGTCATCCTTTAGTTGATTGTCTTATCCATCTCATACTAACTTAACAAATGAACACAAATGCAGACCCCCCTCCCCACCCCAGTCATGGGGTTAGGATGAATTAAGATTTACAGACATCCAGGTATTATAATCTGCCATGCCATGTAACACCCGACACTACGTGCATGTAATCTTTTACAACACGCCTTCTTGACTGGGCCTGGTTGTGTGGTTTGTAAGCCATACCAGCTATGTGGGAAACTGAGGCAGGAATTGACAAGCTCAAGGATTGCTTGGAAAATTCAGTGACATCTTGCCTCAAAATTTATAAAATGGGGGGAAGGGGCTGAGGATATAACTCATTGTAGACACTTTCCAAGGATATAGAGGTCCAGGGTTCAGTCCCCAGTAAAATACATGTGCCAGGAAACCATCTAAAAGAAATGTCTTTACAGTGTGGTTACTGTGTGTTCATAGCCTCTGGATGTTCTCATTTAGCTTAGAACTAGTTATTAACCCAAGCTTGGATATCCATTCATCTTTCTGTAGAAGTAGAAAGCATCTCTGCTCTTTCTGGTGATGTGTAGGAGAGCCAGCTAAGGTGTGTTTGACAATAAGTTTTATAAAGGTTGCTTGACCAGTGAAGCAGTGACCTTGTGCCGAGCCTTTAGCCTTGCCAGCAAGTAGTGTCCCATGGTGTCAGACATCTTTGGAGGGGAAACTTGCACAGCACAAACGATCCATTGTGTTATTTAAATTTATTTATTTTTGTGTAGGTGCGTGCCTCTGTGTGTGTGTGTGTGTGTGTGTGTGTGTGTGTGTGTGTGTGTGAACTTGCGTGTGAGGTGATTGTTAGGTGTGTTTGTAAAATAATCCACTTTAAACAGGCCTGTTCTGGGTGAACCATTGAGGTGGTTTCCTCGGTAGAAGGCTTGCCCGGAGTCCTGATGGCCTAACCTTAGTCCCTGAGACCCACATTGCAGAAGGAGAACCTACTACCACAAATTTTCTTCTGACCTCTATGATGCTCCATGGTGTGTGCCTACCCACCCCCACTCAAAAAGAAATGAATAAGTGAAAAACTATGTTTAAAATGAACTGGTTTAGGTCATTTAGTGCTTCTGTGGTGTTGAGCAGCCAGCACTTCTGATAATCTGTACGCCTTTTGTCACTCTGCACCCAGTGAGGAATTGATCTGGTTTCTCTTCATTTCAGCTCTCGACAGCTACCAGTTTGCCTTGTCTGCGTGTATTTACCGACTCTAAATATTTTGTGTAAATGTGATCTCTTATATTTGATTTCTTTTATGGATCATAATATTTTTAGTGTTTATCTACCCATGAGTGTGTTTCTAAACAATTCATTGCATAGAGATACACCACATTTGGTTACCAGTTGTCCATGGGCATTTATTTATACACCTTGACTTGTTGAATGTCCTGAACAATGCTGCTGCCAGAGGCAGCCACATGTGTCTGCCCTGTCACACAGCAGTTCTATCTCGGATGTTACCCAATGAGATCCTATTTTTCTGAAAAGGATGTTGTGTATTACAACAGCTTTATACATAATACCCTAGCAGTGGAAGTATTATGTCTTGAAAGGGAGGGGTCCTGTTTACATGAGATTCAACTCACTGAGTTGAAACCAAAGATAATGTTTGCTTTCACTGTTGGCAAATTTTAACTCATTTTACAAGAGAGAATAGAGCAAACTGTGAATCCTAATTTTCAGCAACTCCAGCTGCTGTGCTAAACTAGAGAACAAGAATAGAAGGAACTAGTTAGCTACTTACATCCTGAGAGGCGACAGGAGCTTGGCTCCTGTGGTAGTTGTGGGGGTAGGCGGGAAGGGGTGTGATTCCCCGCGAACATTGAAAGTAGAGCTGATGTACTGTGTTGACAGGTGTGACTATGGTTGGCTGATGGACATGAGCACATTGGCAGGAAAGACAATCGTCAAGGATGCTAAGGAGCCAGTGGAGCTGCCATTAAATGAGCCGAGAGAGCCTGAGGGCAGGTGTGTAGGAAGGCTGGAGTTCGAGTCTGCACAGATAGCTGCCAGAGATTAGGAATCTGATTGGAACCAGAAATGTAAAATCCAGAGTTGTCTGCATGGTAGTCAAGTCCTGAGACTGAGTGAGCGCCAACAGAGTGCTCGAAGCAGGCCTGGGCACTTCAAAGGGGCTGGGGCAGAGGCCTGGCCAATGAGAGAGATGCAGATGCAGAATAGGTGGCATGCTCTTTTCCTTTTCACAAGGAAAAGCACAAATATTCAGATCTTTTTACTTTCTCCAAATTTCTTACTTAATTTGAACCATACTAACTAGCACTATCTTAACTCTGTGTGCGCATGTGGAGACTGTAGATGGGCATCGGGTGTCTTTCTTCATCACTGACACTGGAGCTCAGGGATCAGCTAGGATAGCTGACTGGTAAGCCCTAAAGATCCTGTCTTTGCCTCTCCTTTGTGGGGATTACAGATGAGTGCCACAGCATCTGGTTTTTATGTGGGCGCTGGAGATCTGGACTCAGGCTCTCACACAAGGCATCTCAAGCAGTGGACTGTCAGGAAGGCAGTTGGTTGAGGCATTTAAAAACCATTTTATCCTGGTACAACTAGAGTACCTTGTTTAGAGACTGTGCTTGAGGATTAATTTACCCCGTGGTGTTAAATGTATTCCAGGGAACTGCTTGCTCTGGGTTCTGTGTACAATAAACAAGTGCCTGATGGTCATGTGGCTCCCTCTGTGGCTTGCTTGCATGGAATGGATGCATCAAGCAAACGAATCAATTATTTGGCTTCCTGTAATTGTATACCAGTCTCTACGAGGTTTGTCTGCTGGAGAAAGGGGTAGTCATTGGTCACAGGACTCGTATGTTTCTTGGTCCTGGCCGGTGTTTGAACTCACTGAATACTGCTAAGCAAGCATTCTGGATAGAGCCCATGAAGACGGAGTTCAGAGATAGCTCAAAGGGATCATTCCACTGAGCCCACAGGGTGTCAGGTTCTTAGAACTAAAACAGTGCAGTCCTCTTCTAGGACAGAAAGTGCTTTTCTTTTCTCTTTTTGTTTTGTTTTTAGATGTAACTCTATTGTACAAAGCTAATAGTAAATGTGTGAATTTTTTCTCAGTTTGGATTTTTATTCTGACAACCAAGAAAATGGAAAATGAAATCATGAATGGAGAGGTTTTTATTTTCCCCTTCCTTTTTTTCTACTTCTCTTCCTTTCTTTTTTTTCCTCCCCTCTTTTTTGGAGACAAGACCTAGATAGTGATGTGGCCATAGCTGGCCTGGCACTTGCTGCATAGTACAGGCTGGCTTTGACAGCACTTTTTCTGTTTCAGCCTTCTGAGTGCTAGAATTATAAGCAGGTGCCAGGATACCTCCTTCCCCGTAGCTTTGTCTTAAGTGTCAAGGTAAGAGCTTACAGACCCAGTCAGTCCCCAGTGGGCTGGCATCAGAATGGTAGGTCATGTTAATAGAAATGTGGTGTTCAGAGCCCCAGAGGCTGTCAGCATGATGGCCCGGCACTAAACATCATAAGTAGGATCCTGGACATTTTCTGAGGGATTGATGGCTGGAAGAGCGATCACATGGTAAAGCTCAGATGTAGTCATATATGGGGAGGGAACTTAAGGGTAGGAAAGGCGAGCACAGCAGTCTCTCCATATGTGCAGCCAAGGATCATGGCTTCTCTCTTTAGAGAAGGTCAGAGCCGATATCAGTAGGCAGAAGTAACTGGGAGACAAAACCTTTGACTCTATATACCCACCGTCAACCCTGGGCAACCTTTAAATCTCCCTGACCCCTCCTTCTTCTTAGGGGAAACCTGATTTTATAATCTGTCCTTGCTGTACCTCTTTTTCAAGCGAGGCAGACCCTAGCTTGCGTCTTCGTAAGGGTGAAGGAGATGGGGATGCATTTCAGTCAGGCTGGACCATTAATGGCTAGTGACTGGCCAGAAACAGCTGTGGTCAAGGCATTGGCTTTGGACCACTTATGTTATAATAAAATACCAGAGGCTATGTATTTTATTTTTCCATTTAAAAAATTCAAAAGAGACTTGTTTATTTTTATTTATGTGTGCCCCCTTCTGTGTGTGTGTGTGTGTGTATGAGAGAGAGAGCCAGTCCTATGTGTATGGGTACCCACAGAGGTCAGAAGAGGGTACCCCTGGAAGGAGCTGAATGTAGTTACAGGTGGTCGTGAGCTGCTGGATGTGGGTAACTTTGGTCCTCTGACAAGGCTGTAAGTTCTCTTAACCATGGAGCCATCTCTGTAGCTGCAAGGCTGTGTATTTTAATGGAAAAGATTTATCTGACCGGATAAATGTGAGGTCCCAGGTCGCTGTGCTGTCATGTGGTGGCACACTAGGGGAAGGTAGGAAGGAAGTGAATGGGTGGGCAGAGCACAGGTGCATTGTAAACAAAGGGACCAGACTGCTTCACAGCCATGTACCCTCAGTGCCTAGCACTCTTTGTTGGCCGATACTAATTCCTTTCATAAGTGTAGAGCCCCTCAGGTGCCCCTGCCCTACAGCACCATTTTGGGAGGTGGGAGAGGTTAAGCTTCATATGAGTCTCAGTGGAGACAAAGTACTCAGAAGATGTGCTGGAAATCTTGAAACACAAGAATTTCCTCTTTTTAAAAAATAAAAACAGCAGAGAAATTGTTCTAGTGGACATGGCCAGATGTGCACACTGGGCCTGGCAGGCTAGGAGGTCTCTGGAAATTAAATCCAGTCTCCTGTACTGATGAGAGAGAACCTAGGTCCTAGGGGATCTAACACTGTACAGAGGCCAGACTTGGGGACGTAATGAATGGCAGAGTAGATGAGCGCCTCCAAGTCCAGTCATTTATATAACACAGCATGGTTGATTGACCAGTGTCTAATGGCTGCTCTGAAGTGGAAATGGTGGTTCTCCAGGGAAAGCATCATTAACAATAGCCACATGATGACGTGGAAGTCTAGCATCTGGCAGAATTTGGGGAGATTGGGCTTGTCCTTTGTAACTGGGAGATTCGAGTGTCCTTCTGATTGCCCAGCAGAAGCCCTTTGAAGTGGAGTCTTGGAAAGAGGGACCATAGCTACAAGGTTTGCCTCTGTTCAGGGCTGAGTATGGAATATTACCTTTTCTCTTCTTAACTAGCTCGGTTTCTGTTCTCTGTGCTTCCTTAGTCCTTTCCAGAGAGGAGTCAGTGGGAAGCTACTTTATAAAAATCCTTCTTTGTGAAAGTACGCTGGTTTAGGGAGATGACTGTCATGGAATTAGATGTCAAAGTGTTGTCTAATTGTAGTAACTTAAATTTATCACATAGTTGTTCCTTTCCGAAAATGGACCACTTATTTAAACTTTACTAGTAATAAATGTTAGGGTAGACAATGAAATGATACAACTTTGGGAAGTAATAGCTGTGGTATGCACTTATTTGAAACTTTGTTCAATTTGAATTGATAGTACATTCCTTATGTTGATGTCAAATGAGCAATTTCAGAAGCTGTGAGAGGAACACAGCAGTAGGAAGATGTGTCTGTCGGTTTGTGAGTTGCTCTGCTTTCCCATTGTAAACATACGTCCACTCTATCTATTGCTACCAGGCCATTTTTCTGATCACTCTGTCCGTCATTTCTTGCCTGTGTGTGTGTTCTTAAACCATGCCTAACCCTGAGCAGTTGGTGAGTAGGGCACAGTTTGTCTTTGGCATTTCCTGTCTCTTGATGTAGCATTGCAGCTTTTTTATGTACAGTGCTTTTGTCTTGTTCTCAGGAAGCTGCATTGATCTTTCCTGGGGAGCAGCAGACTCCAGAGTGTGGTCATTATGACTCCGCAGTGAAGCTTATCAATTCTGTGTTTCCTGCCTAGGAAGCGCCATCTGCTCTGCAGTGATTATTCTCATATGCAACCATAGGATTGTGTTTTGGAGATCTTAATGTGTTACATTCCCCCGCCCCCTTATTTAAACGCTATAAACACCACCATTCCCAGAAATGTCCCGAGACACAGTTAGCCTTGATATGCCCTAAAAATTGTACCCTGTTGCCATGCCTCTGCCAAGGCCTCCTCTGCTCAGATGGGTGGCTTGCTGTTCTGTCCTCCCTCCGCTGTGTGCTCACTCAGCTCTATGCCGGTGATAATCGCTCCGAGTGCCCTTAATTCATTATGTGCCAGGCCCTGGGAACAATGCAGCTGCCCTGTGGTGAGCTTCAGCCATCACCCTGCTGTCCTTCCGCTTTGCTCCAGCTTCCCCTGTGGCTTTAGGTGGTGCCTCCTCCCTCTGTTTCTCATTCTTGTCTTTTAATTTCACTTCAGCCAGCCCCAAAGTGTTGTTGTATGGTCAGAATTTGGTTTTTATCGTTGCTTGATTAGTTGAACAGTCAATTATGAGACTGTCTTGAGCACTAACAGACTTGTTGTCATTCTTTGAGGAACCAGTGTGTAGTTGTGCATAATAGCCGGTTACCATTTGTTGTCTCCATACATGGATCCAGCATGTCCTGCTCAAATATAATTAGTTTTGCTGTTGTATGGAGCATGGACTTAAATTTTTATTACACCGTCTGTTTGTCTGTTGTGTGTAAGTGGGCACATGTGCCATGGCCTGCATTAGGGGTCGGAGGACAACTTGCAGAAGTCTGTTCTTTCCTTCCCTCATTTGAGTTCCAAGACTGAACGTCAGTCATGGTGGTGAGCATCTTCACCCACTGAGCCATCTTGCTAGGCCAGCTTTTTTTTAAAATGCTATTTTGATGACATGTATTGTGCTTTGTTCATAATCATTTCCCTCACCATTTCTACATCTAGGAGAATGCACATCTGTTTTTCTGAATCTGGCTTATTTTATTTAATAGTTTCCATCTATTTTCCTTTAGGTGACATAATTTCTTTTTTTCTAATGGCTGAATAAAACGCCATTGTATGTATGTTCTCTATGTATTCATTGGCTGGTACCTGGGCTGATTCTTTAACACGCTTGTTTGTGAATAATGCTGCGGTAACATGTAAGTGTGGATATAGCAGTGTAGGGTGTGGGCTTAAGTTTAAATTCCTAAATCTTAATATAGCACTTGAGTAAGTTTGGTTATTTTGTAGCTAGATTAAGAACATGCTTTGTTTTTTCTGCCTGATCTTCCTTGGGATGATAAACATTGTCAGCATTGTGTGTGGTTTTAGACACTTGGTTCTGTGATTCAGGGGCCTTTGGGAACTAACTGCTTGCTGATGCAGACTGTGTTTTTCTAGTTCATTACAGTGGGGTGGTATTAAAAGCTTCTCCAAAAATCTCATTTTAGATTTTGAGTTCTGCCTGCTATTATTTGGTTGTTTGTGTTATTTGGAAGTAGTTTATATTTAGTTTAGACCTGAGCTATTAAACAGTGATTTAGCTGTTCTTGTGAAGGCTACTAGTGAGGATACTGCCAGTCTAGCTTAGACCCCTGGCATCAACTGTGCTGTCACTCTGCTTACATTTCCGTATGTGTCTTATTTAGGGTTTTATTGCTGTGAAGAGACAGGATGATCATGACAACTCCTAAAGAAAGCATCTCATTGGGACTGGCTTACAGCTTCAGAGGTTTAATTTAGCCCATTATCTTCATGGCAGGGCGTGGCAGCATGCAAGCAGATGGGGTGCTAGAGAAGGAGCTGAGAATCCTACATGTTGATCTGCAGGCAGCAGGAGACTGAATGTCACACTTGGCATAATTTGAGCATAGGAGACCTAGAAGCCAGCCTTCACAGTGACATGTTTTCTCGAACAAGGTGGCACCTACTTCAACAAGGCCACCCCTCCTAATCCACTCCTTGTGCGGCAAGCATTCACAAACATCAATCTATGGAGGCCATACCTATTCACATCACTGCAATGTGTGCCTTTTAAAAGCCCTGCCTATTAGTGTATTTAGTGTGTAGTTGGCTGTGTGTTTAATAGTATTTTTAACAGAGTCAGCTTAAGACTCTTGATTGGGAGAAAACATTTACACAGGCATATGGGAGATAGAAATAAACGTCCCAAGTACTCACCAACAGAGCAGGGTGCTCAGTAAGTCAACACATTTGTAGAATTGAATAGTAACACACACAAGAGCTGTTTGTAGACACTGCCTTTTTGACAGGTGCTCAGTGCCTTACAATTGTTTATTATCATGTGCACTGTTGGTGGGAACAGAAAGTGGTATGACTGTTGTGGGAAACAGTATGGCTTTTCCTCAGACAAAGGAATGCAATTGCTACAAAATGTAGAAATTTCACTTCTGAGTTTACATACTGAAAAATGGAAAGCAAATATTTAAACAGATACTCAGGCAACTGTGTTCACAGTAGCTTTAGTCATAGTTGCCTGAAGGTGCAGGCGGCTGCAGAGCCTCTGGATGAATGAGTAGAGTATAATCCAGCTTTGGAAAAGAAGTTCTGATATACACAATACATGGATGAAACTTGAGGACAGTCACACACACGCGTGTGCACACACACACACACAAACACCAAACAACAACAAAAACCTAAACAATTGCATGCTTCCACTTTGGAGGCACCTGGCACAGGCAGCCATGAAGTCAGAAAGGAGGGAAGTGGAATGGGACATGGTGGTCAATGGGTGTGGCCCGTGCTTTGCAAGGTGAAAATCATGTACCAGTGTAAATGCACTCAGTACCTGGAGCCTTGTGCCTCAGAAATGGTTCAGATGGAAAGCCAAGCAGCAGTTGAGTTGCAGCTTGTGCTTTGGGCGGGGAATGTAAAAATTTACCATGACATTGGATGGTGAGGAGTCTGGGAACATGTGGATAATTATTCAAAGTGGATGAAGGTTGTCCATCAGGGTTCACTGTGCTCTTCTGTCTACTGTGTGTATATTTGAACATTTCCATAATTATTTCAAAGTTCTTGTTTGTCATTCAGTTAAGAAGACCACTTGCATTTTCCACAGCAAATGGGTTCTTCAAGAGAGAGGTATGAACTGGAATGAGATGGAGCTGGTTTGCTCTTCAGTGCAGAAGGCTAGGAGAAGAACAGCTGTGGAGAGCTGTGGGGGGAGTCTTTCTGCAGACATCATTTTGTGCACCTGAGTGACTCACCGAGAACTAAAGAACACAAGTCCTGAATGTCTTGACACATCAGAACTTTTCATTCTACAGAAATCTCTTCTGAAGGCTCAGCTGATTTTTATTTGTTATTTATTTGGGAACCACAGTGTCTCAGTATAAAAAGACCATGGCAAGACCCTACTCTTAGCTGAAGAGCTGTTGGCACCAAATGAAGTCACTGTCCTTTAACTCAACCCATATTTCTACTTGTGCTTAGCTCCATGGCTTGTACGTTTTTTGCTCAGTGCAGCATTCTCATCTTCTTTCCTCCGTGTCTGGCTGTATCTGTGTGCTCTTGTGCTTCCCAGAATTCTCCTAGTGCACTTGCCCTGCCTCTACTTCCTGTCTAGCTGCTTGACCAATTAGCATTTTATTAAACCAATAGGAGTGACAAGTATTTACAGTATATAAGAGCATAGTCCCACAGCAGATAAGAGGTTTTTTTTTTTTTAATTCTTTATCAGTAGTATTTAAGTTTTATGGAATTCTTTTTGTTATAAAAGAATGAGTACAAGAGCAAGAGAAAGGCCATTTGGTTTGAGTTCTATAAAGATGTTTGTGTTTAACTAATGTGCGGGCTAATTCTTGGCACCACTGTGAATAACTGATGGACTTTTAAAAGAAAGTCAGCGGCTGACGGTATGGCTCATTGGGTAAAGGTACTTGCTGCCAAGCCTGATCACCGGAGTTCTATCTCTGGTACTCACATGGCACAGTGGAAGAAGAGGACCAACTCCCTCAACTTGTCTTCTGACTTCCACATGTGTACCATGACTTAGGTGTGTGCCTAAGTAAATGTGTTTTGTTTTTTTAATTGTCAGAGAGAAAGCTGAAAAGATGCCTCAGCAGTTAAAAGCAAATATGCCTCTTATAGAGGACCTGAGTTTAGTTCCTACTTCCCATATCAAGCAGCTCACAACCACCTATAATTTCAGCCCTGTGAGGATCAGATACCTCTGGCCTTAGTGACATCTTCACTCAAGTACACATTAACACACCCCCTCCACATAATTTAAAATAAGATGAACCCTAGCAAAAATTAATATTGACAGCTTGGCTTGTTAGTGGGATATTATTTTCTAAAATAACTAACTCTTGGGTTAGAGTGATGGCTCAGCCATTAACCAAAAAATATAGGTAATTCTTGTATTCTTTTAAAAAGTTTGTATCTGTAATTCTAGTGAAATTTGAACCCATTCTGCCCCCCCTCACAGAATGAGGTGAGATTACTCATACTTCTTTTTACTTGATAGAATTTATTAATCCTAATTTCCCTGCTATAATGTGCAAATGATGTTGGCCAGTAACTTTTAGTATGTACTAAAATTGTCAAAATGGAAAGAGGAGGATATTTCATGAAGTTCGAAAATGAATCACTGACATACCAAGAAATCACTGACATACCAAGAAGGGTATGTCAGTGACTGACAGCTAGAATCAGCATGACATTAGTAACATTTAGCACCAGGGAGCATGCCACTCAACATTCTGGGACTGATCAGAACCAAGGACAGCGACACAAAGAGCATTAATGTGGATATGAACATCACCATTCACCCAAAGGGACTGATGATCAGCACCGAGGACAGCAACACACAGAGCAGTAGTGTGGGCTATATGCTTCTAGTCGCTAAGGAACATTACCACGCACAAAGCAGGGGCTGTTCAGCACCAAGGACAGCAACACACACAAAAAAGGGTCTGTTGATTGGGAATTTAGGAGTTTCTTGTTGGAGTTCAGTGTCTGAGGTAACACCACAGCAAGGTTCCATTCTTGCATTGCTGCTTCTGAGGCTGGTTCATTTACTACAAAAAGAGTCTGAACACTTTCTGTGTGCAGAATGCTGTGTACCTATTGGGAGACACTGAGGGGGTAAAGCTAGCAAGACCCACGTTTCAGGCATAGGCCAGGAGTCATTTCCAAAGTATATCTGGAGCTGTAACATCCGAGCAGATCTTGTGTCTGGGAACACTCTGCTGGCCTTAAGGGATAGAGGCACACCAAGAGCAAGAGCTGAATTCAGCTCCTCTGTTGAGAGTGGCAGCCCAAGCCTTCTCTGTTGCCTGTGTTTGCTACTTGGATCAGGGCTAGTTTTCTTCAAAACTGTCCCCATATCATCTAGCCTGATGTACCAGAGTATCACATTTTGGTCTCAGGACTCAAAGATCCAAGCCCCTACCTAGGATGCTACTGTTCACACTCTCTGCTTAGCCTCCTACTATCCAGCCCTTAGGTCTCAACTCAGACACAGTTTTTCCTAGTCCCCAGTCAGGAGTGTGTGTGATGTGACCTACAAGAATTACTGGTTTCAGAGAGGCAGGGCAGAAGGGCAGTGGGTGGGGTCCAAATGAAGTTTTTCAGTAGAACCCTTCAGCCCTAGATACTTTTCCTTGGTGAAAAGTAACATTTCAAACCAATGAGTGTGCCTGACGGCTTGTGAAATGACAGCAGAAATCACTAGCAATCTCTCATTCACAAAGCCCTGTTGTCTTGTCATTTTCCAACAAACACTCAATGAGTGATTAGATGTCCTATGGGAGGAGCTTGTGGGTTGTTCTGGGGTCTGACTGTGTTTCTGAGATGGAAGAATGGCGGGGGGGGGGAGGGGATGAAATAGTGACAGGATAAAGTCTGCAGAGGAGGTGGCAGAGAGCCTGGAGAAGAGGCTTGCATTGACTTGAGATGAGGGACAGCACTTTCAGTAGCAACCTGCCATTGACATACACAGTTCCCCTGGTGACCATCTGGAGGATGCTATGCGATTTTTCTAGTTCTTGCATGTACTTTTCATCAAAAACATTTGCTCACACCAGAGTGTCTGTACTTTCTGCTGTCCCCGCTCATGTCTATTCTGTGTTGGTTTGGGGGCAGCTCTGAGGACTGTGAAGTCAGCAAGGGGCTTTCTGCAGCATGTTTTGCTTGGCTTCCTATCTGAGAGACAGATTTCCCCAGTGGCATTTTACTGGGAGGCTAGGCTCTGGCCCCATATTTTGTTTGTAAGGGTAGGTATTTCAGAGCAAGGCAGGATGGAATATACTTGCAGAGGTGCTCAGTTAGAGTCTGCCCTCTCTGGGAGGTCTGGCCACAGCACAGGATTCCTGGGTTGGTTGTGTCTGGGTGGAGGGTTTGCTCCGTGATCATCACTGATTTTTGTAACATACACTATGCTATTGAATAGCTTGTAAAGATTGTGGAAGTAAAAAGCCAAGTCTTGTGTGTGACATGCCCCATGTGTAACTGGAGCCTATAGCATTAAGTTTACTTGTCCTGGGCTATACAGAATGAAGGATACTGGAAGAAGCAAAAAGTGACCAGACTCAAGAAGCATGGACCAGGCTATTGTAAATGGAGGTAGAGTTTTCTGTCCCAACTGCTTTTGTTTCCAAATACTCAGGAGCTACTTCCAAAATTACCACACAGAAGCTTGTATTAATTATAAATACTTGGCCAATAGCTCGGGCTTTTACATTTAAATTAACCCACTTTTATTATTCTGTGTATATTACCACGTGGTCATGGCTTTCCCAGTCTAATGGCATCTTCCTTCTTGGGTGGCTGGCAATGTCTTCCTTGACTCCACTCTCTTCATGTGAGTCCCTTGGCCAACAGCTTTATCATTAACCATGAGAATAATACATGTAGAAGGCTCATCCCACAGCAGGCTGTATCAGCAGTACCCCCGCCACCCCTTTGACACCAGAGCTTCTCTTTGGCTGTGCATGAATTCTCAAGTTCATAGTGGCTCACAGAAGACCTGATTGGGAGCCAGTAGTTTCTATCCATTTTCAGAAACCCAGTTTGTAGAATTTTAAAATGCCTAGTAAAGCACTCAGGGAAATGTTTTTGCTAAAATGTAATTTTTCATGATATAGAGATTACACTCTAGAATCATGAAGTGGTAAGGAAAAGCTGTTTTTCTGGGATAACAGCTTCTTGGAAAGCCATCTACAGTGATTCTTTCCTGTCCTTTCTTACCCTTACCTTGTATCCTGCTTCAGATAAGCAAATGGCTTATGTCTCTGTTCAGCAGAATTTGTGCACCTGCTGATGTACCCAGGACATGTTTCTGAAGCAGCACGAGAGAGGTGGCCGCTTCAAACCTACTTTTTTGTACATATCATGATTGTTTTCTTTGGCCATTTGCATGTTGACAGTAATGCTACCATATACAGTTCTATAAAGTCTCTGTAAATATTTTCACTTATAGGAGAGAAGAAATTAGAAGGCCCTAGTATTGGAACTCAGATTGTGGGGTCTAAATTGGCTTTTGTTGTGTGCAGCTTTTATTATGTTTAGATATGTCCCTAATATATTCTCTAGGATCTAATCTTTTCTTAACCATGAATTCATGTTGAATTTTGTCAAAGGTTTTTTTTATTTGCATATAATGAGGTGTCATGTGCTTTGTGTCCCTGCCTTTATTAATGTGGTAGATTACTTACTGATGTTGAAATCATCTCTGCTTGTCTGTTATATAGCCTACTTGGTGGATGATGTGGTCTCTTGGTGTCACTTCATGGACTTTGTTGTCCTTCCTGATGGAAGCAGCAGCCCCTACTGCCCTGAGTTGGCTGAGACCCCATCCTTGTCTTGGCTTTGCTATCTAGTGCTCAGGCACATTCTGTATTGCCTAGATGAGCCAATACTTGTTTTTACTGGAGAAGCCAGTCAGTTTCCATATACTTCAGCACTGCTGTTGAAACCAGGAGTCCTGAGACTATTTCTTATGGTCAGACTGTTGCTGGGGCTCAACATTGTACTATTCTTTATTGCCCTGGTATTATGTATGTACAAATATATGTCTGTATAAATAAAAAAATTTAATTAGTGTTTACTTCAATAGTGTCATTAACTTAAATATAAAAATGAATGTACCATAGTTTCAGAAAATGAGTGAAATAATACTTTAGCTTTGTATGATTGTTATTGTTTTAGCTTTTAAAAGGATACAAGGGTAACCTTCCAGGGAGAGTGGAACTCTGTTGCTGTGTACAACATTGTGTGAGCTTTCATTGTTTCTGAGATAAAGTTGCTTCTGATACTTTGTGTTTTAGTATCACGTTAGAGGTTCCATTTCATGATCATTTGCTCATTCACATGTATTTTTATTTTTAGCTCTAAGCAAAAGACATGAGGCCTCAGCTGAAATGAGGTGGTTTTGAGGTCATCCGATTTCTAGACGTGTGCGGTCACCTGGTCCTGAAAGTCCTCCACACAGAATGGTAATGACAAAATCTGAGGGATGGAGAGGGGCCTCATGTCTCCAGTTGCCCCTCCCCCACCCCAGTGCCTCCCCTTGTAAGATTTACATCCTTAACTCACCGATGTTCCTTCTCTAGACTGGGTCAGTAACAGCAACAGTAACATAAGAAAACCACAGGCAAATCAAATATTGTAGGTGTGTGTAAACCAGTGTTTGTTTTTGCTTAAGTAGCAATAAAATACATGCCATGTGAAAAGCCTTGAGCCCCTAGGATTTGCTCCTGAACAAGAGGGAATCCAGGCTTTCTAATACTTTTTATACCAAAAAAAGAATTCTTGCCAGGATATTTATTCTCTCCTATGATAAAGAATTTTGATGTTATGCATCTGAATATGATTTATGTTCAAAAGGTAAATCACCTTTTACAATCAGTTATTTTTTATTTAATTATTTGACATGTATCAGTCAGTTCTGTTTTAGTTGTTAATGTTCAAAATATGTTTTATGTATTTGTATAGTTTATAGTAGAAGGGAGAACTTGGGGACATATATCTATATGTATGTGCATATATGTTAATATTAGTGACATTTTCTTGGGCAGGAGTCATCTCTTAGTTCGGTTTATTCTCATGGACCAAGCCCTGTTAATTAGGTACGGAAGGAAGCAGTGCTTAGAGAAAGGACTGGGCTTGATTTCTGGGCGAGACTAAGATTCTTTGCTCAGTTTCAAAAGGTGTCCCAAGCCATTAACTCAGAAAAGGGGTTCTCCTCCTCAGTTCATATTCTGCAGTAGGTACAGTTCGGCTGGCTTCTAAAATAACCTCCAGGTTTGCTACATTGTAGCCCAAGTTGTAAAGTTACTTTGTCACTGAGTTCTAAGACAAATTTCCTTCCAGTCTAGCAGGTCATGCAGCAGGGACATTCCAAATTGTTTGTTCCCCAGTGGACAGTTTTATTTTCAGGCAATGCCATGTTGCTTTTCATGTTTCTGTCAGCATTGCTTCCTGTTTGTCTGTTTGGCTGTTTCTCAGCCTGGAGTGTTACATGTTGAGAGTGGCAGGATTTGGGAAGGATTGTCTTCATGTCTGTGGCATTCTGGGATGAGAGAGAATTCTTCATCTGTACCAAGAAAAAGCCTACCTTTGGAGCTCTGGCCCCAGTGGGGCACCCAGGAGAACTAACTGCACTCTTGTCTGTGTCTCAGCTTGTCCTCAATGGCCAGCCTTGTCCTCTTTTAGACAAAAGCAGTGACTAGTGGGTTGCTCCCATACGCAGGGTACACTTCTCTGAGCTCTTGGTTTTCTATAGAACAGTGCTCTGACCGACCTTAAGAGTTATGGTTCATTTTTGTGTATTAAAAATGCCTTAGTAAAAAGGGAAAGAGCTGTATATTTCTGTAGTCATAGTCCCAGCACTTGAGAGGCATAGCAACATGGCAAGACTGTCCTAGGTGTGAGGTGTGGGAGAAGGTCTTAACTGAGAAACAGTTATTGACTTTGCTGATGCCAGTATATTTAGAAATTGTGATCTCTCCCTGGGCTTAGCACTCTAGTGACTGAGACAAATCAATCTTTTGAGTTCCAGGCCATCCTGATCTAGACAGACAGTTCTAGGCTAGCCTGGGCTACATAGTGATAACACTCCCCTCCTTTCCTCCCTCCCTCCTTCCTCTCAAACACACACACACACACACACACACACACACACACACACACTCGCCCACCCATCCACCCCTGATTTCTTAATACCCAAACCAAACAGGTTTTTGGAGGAGTTAGTTTCTTAATATGAAAAAAAAAAGCAAAGCAAGCACCTTTGAGGATGCGCCCCCTTTGAGGTTAGAAAAATGTGGTGTACTTTTAATGTTAAGTGTTACAAGTTAGTGCACTGGAGGACAAGCACTAGCCACTGTCATTCACAGCTTCTAAGCATGTAAATTAGTCAAGAAAAAGCCTGTGGCTTCATTCATGCACCTCAGTGTCTTTGCCACGTGACCACTTCTGAGCGAGGACAGGACTAGTGCCATTTAAGGACTTATAAAAGTAAAAAGATGTTGACCCAGCAAATATTCAACAAACAGGTGGCACATAGGAATGTAGTTGATATTTATTTTGCTGTATAGAAATGGCTTTGTTTTAAAGTAAAGCTTAAGAGCTAATGTTATAAAAGTAAAGCGTTAATTTTGAAATTTATGAAAGTCAATATTGATCTTTTCTGAAAAAGTCTTTTCTTTTTTTCATTGTTTAATTTATTTTCCCTTTTTTGTTTTTTAGGTTTGCAATTTTTTTTGATGATGGCATGTTCAGAATCTTGGATCCCTAAGTTGAATGTTGGAAGTATATAGGAGCCTTGGAAATTATGTTGTTTTCCTATTTTAATGTTTTGGTAGGTCAATCAGTAGATTAATAAATGTATGTAAAGGAACTCTGTACTTGTGAGCTGACAGGTGTGTCTCAGGCTTGTCAGCTGTTTGAGCACTGCACTCTGGAGACAGTCTGCTTGGGAGGTTCTCTGTGGACTGTCCTGGGCTGTGTGTGTTCTCCTCTGTCCTACTTTGGTTAGATGATTTTCTTTTCTACCTTACAATGTGAGCTGCTTAGATCACAGGGATCATTGATCAGGAGCTAAGAGAAGGGCCGTCCAGTGATAATCTTAAATGCATTAATTATAGTATTTCTACTTGGAAATCATTTCATGAGGTCTGTATTAGAATTTTTTAGATACAAATATATATGTGGCCAAATGCTGCCAGTTTTTAAAATTAGACATTATTGTCGATCAGAGATGCTCACATTGAGGGATAAGGATGGTCTCTCACCCCTTCCTCCTTTTGTCAGATGAGTGAGTTAGTGGGAAGTGGTTGGTGGTTTGGGGTAAAGGTGGGGAGAAAAGGCATCAATTCCCTGGAAGGATTAATTTCTCTAAACAACAACAATAAAAATAACAGCAGTTGGCTCCTTCCCTCTTGTGGGCTGCTGTCATGTAGAATGTGGGTGGGGCAGTGATCACCCACCGACAAATGGATGTGTGGTACAGGCTGACTACAGGGGTTGTAGTCATTGGTGGATGGTTGTCCTTAGCCTGCTTTCTGCACCTACGGAATCCAGAGACTTGAAGAAGTTTAGTTACTTAGTTATTCCCTGGTCAATATGAATGTGTCCCTATGCTTTATTCACTGGTCAGTATGAATTAGTCCCTACTGTTTACACCCTAACTGTAGAATAGGAATTGTGAAGACCACAGTTAGAACAACTTGGAACGATGAAGAAAATGCAGGAAACCAGAGAGACTGAGTAGTAGCAGCTCAGGAGAGTTGGTGGTCAGTTTGATTATTGGTGAGCTGCCCATTGTTCCTGGACCCTTACATGCCTGCAGCCAGTTACTCTCAGATTTCTGTTAGAAGCTTTGCAGAAACTGAAGGGCTCTTTCTGCCAGTGGTCCTCTTCTAATTAAAAGTCAATCCTATCATTTCTCCTGCTTCCCTTTCTTCACACCAGCCTTCTCCTCCCTTTTTAGTGGGATGAATTAGATAATACTTCCTTCCTAGGAAGCACACTGGAGAAGACTAGGTGGGCTGTTTTCAGGTGTGTTGTCCATTTAGCTGCTTTCTGATTGCAGCTGACCTTTAACAACTCTGCTCCTGTGGTCCTTCTGTGGACAGAGATTTGCATTTAGCCGTTCTAGCCACAGTATCGACTGGGCCTGGGTATCTGATATACCCAGAAAGAATTAGCCATCCAGGAAAAAACTTTGTTCCTACCAGAATAAATATTTTAAAGATGTTCTTAGATTCTGAAAACTATGACTACAAGTGAAGGAGACTTAAAAAGAAGACCTTAGGAGCCCAGCAGGCCAAAGTGAGGGTGGCTTACACACTAAACTCCACAAAGTTGATAGAGGGAATGCTAGGATAGAGTGCATTCTAGAGGGAAAGAGCATGCTGGGTGTCTTGAACAGGAGGTACTCCGGGTTGTCATGGAGCTTTCACAAGCATGCCATGATATTTTAGGGTAGTAAGGCCGGTGCTTAGAAATACTGATATGTTGCCTAATGGTGAGTGTGAATTATTCTGGCATGTTCTAAATGTGTTTGTGGCTCAATGATTAATTTTAAATAAATGTCTTAAATATTAGAGAAAATAAATTATCCATTATCAATAAAAATATAACAGGAACAAAAGAATTTTGTTTTACTTGTAGTCTGATTAGAGAACATTTTAGTGTGGTTCTCATGGGAAGTCTGTCCCTTCCTGGGTCTCTGTGTTTCACAGCCTTGGTACATCACACTCCAAAGAATAACAGATCTCTGTGAATTACATACACTAACAGAGGGACCTGGAGAAGGTAAGTGGAGCAGCAACCTATTCTGTTGGGGAAGTTGTAGAGGAACTCCACATGGAATCTGCTGGAAGGTGAGGCTCCTTCCCCAGCATAGCCACAGAGGCAGAGCATCTTTGTGCAGTTTCTGCCCAGGAAGGGACATTGGTGTGTGAGGATGCCCTGGTGTATGGGCTCCTTGTCACTCGCTCTGACTTTGATCTCCTCCCTCAGTGCTTCTGCTTTCAAAGGTGGGACCTCCAGACTTGAAGGCTGCCCACTGCCTCTTTGAACAGAGACCTGCAGACACAAGGTGGAAGCCTCCTCGATAAGGGGAGCAGATCCTGGGAAGGCCACTCCTAAGGACAAGTGGAGAAAGTCGAGCCTGAGGCCTAGGGCATGTGATATCTTCCATTGGTGGGTGTCTAGTTTATAAGAAGTTGAATAGTAATGCCTTTAACCTGAGCAGACTTTTCCCCTGAATTACTGTAAAGATTTTCTCAAGTGTGACCTAATCTAATGTCAGGATATTAAGTTCTTGGTGCCAAATACTTCTTAAATTATGTAATAGTGACTGGAGATTTGGGACTCTGTTGTGACTTGTAAATTTGAAGCACATTTTCATGGAAAATTGTCAGCATTCCCAGTTGACTGGTTTTTATTTCTTTCAGCTTTTCTGGTCTGTGGTCCTTTGAGTTTGTCAGCTGGGAGGAAATAGCCTGTTTTTTTGTTCCCATTGAGTGGCTGCCTCTGGCTTGTACAGCTCAAATCTAACTCGTCAGAAAGCCTTCCTCTCTCCTTGGTGCAGTCTCAGGTCACCTCCTTGTTCTGTGGGTTGTCGGGAATTTCTTGCACAGTACAGCTTCACTCTGAAGGTGAAATCAAGAGACTTGAAGAAACACTGCCACTGGGACTAAGTAGACAGAATGATGTCATCGGGGTGACACCAGCAGGGCATTCTGGGTGGCCTGTTGTTTGTATCTGAGGTGAACTTCACTGTCGTTTACAAACTGTATGTATAGACATAAAATAATTTCATAAGATGTATCATTAATGTTAGCAAAATGCACCTATCACCTCTGAGACATTTCTGTCAGCGTGGTCTAGAATTGATAATACATTCTGCTGCAAAGGATCCAGGTCAGTTAACCTGACTGAAAGATACCACTTACTCAGCATCTGGGGTGTTTTTATGTCTTCTTTGAGAGTTTGCTACTTTGAACATTATGGTTTCACATCTACAAGAAGAGGGTCCTAGAGGAGAGCTTGAGTTGATCCATGCTTCAAATATGTGCTTTCTGTGGTAACAATAAAAACATTGAGTCCAAGGGTTTCAATAGCCTGGGTGGAGTTCTGCTGTCTGTGTCCTGCTCATTCTTCTAGCTTTCAAAATGGTGCTGTTTGGCTCCCAAGTCCTGAGCTCACAAAGAATCATCAACACACAGTTTAGCCTTCTTTCCCATTGTCAGTTTGCATTCTGTTGAACAGGAGCTTCACCTCATCTTCCTGACTCATTCCTGACGTGTTGACATATTTCCATCTTTCTTCCTGAAGAGAAGCGGCACTACTAGACGTAGGGACCTTGGCTGTCTAAGGGCTGGCTGGCTGCCTCTAGAAAGTTCACAGCACTGCACTCTACAAGTGGCCTCTCAGTGTCCCTGTCACTGCTGTCTTGGCTTCCAAGAAAAATGTCTCCAGTCGCCATGTTAGGAAGCCACAGGAGCTTGACGTCAACTGCATCAGTCATGGGAAGACCCAGAGCTGACTTCTGAGCATGGTAGCTTGCTAGGACCGGAAAACATTCCTGTGTTTTCCTGTGGTTGACTTAAAACAAAATAAAATCATATAGAGAAAGTGTCTGTTTCAGAAAGATTTATCCAGACCGTAGGCCAGCGTTTTAGGCCCACATGAACCAGCACTGAACCTAATTGACTATCCAGACGTGTCCTTTGTAATTCATCACATAATTTTGGAACACTTTGTTACACTGATGTTAAAAAATAAGATTTAAAGTTGTTTACATACACATTTCAAAAACAATATAGATATGTTTGTGGACAGGCTATACTGTTTGCGATAAACTTTTGACTGGCTTAATAAAAATTAAATGGTTCACTTATTTAAAACAACACTGAAATTATTTGTGGGTGGTATGGAACGGTTTTTTACTTTTTCTATAATATATGCATATTTTTATGGCTACTGCTATAAATCCTGTGGTCAGGGGTCACGTGTTTTCTCCACAGTCTCTAAACGCCCAGCTGTGGTCATTAAGTAAGCGTCATTAGAGATATATCTCAAGTTTTCTGTACATGGCAAGCTTTGTCCAAGTAAAGTAGCTTTGTACTCTGAAAGTTTTTAATAAGTAAGGGTGAATGTGGTATGTGGTTCAGAGGGGAGAGAAGGACCCTCTGTCTGGAGTGAACAGTGGATAAGCTGTGTGCTGCATGTCTGAACCCAGTCAGAGGGGTTCGTGGGTACTGGAGTTCCTGCAGGGCTGAAGGGGGTAGGTGGGTGGGAGTTACTACCTGCAGCAGAACTCAGCAAAAGGGAATACAAGGACAAGCAAACACTTCCACAGTTAAAGATTTTAATCTGGGTGTCAGTCCCAGCAGTCATAAGGCTGAGGCAGTGAGATTGCCCCGATTGAAGGATAGTCAAGGCTGTAGAGTGAATTCCAGGCTAAGACCTCTCCAAAAAAAAAAAAAAAATTATATCCCTCTCTACTATATGTCTAGTTCATAAAATTAAAAGCTTATACTGTTGAGTTGTCTTAGAGGCAGACAATTTCTCAGTGGCTTTTGCAGTAGTGATCCTGGGAGATGCCATTTCTTGGAAGTATAGGTCAGTATTAGCATGTGGACTGAGGTCTGCCGAAAGACTCGTTTGTTTAACCTTTGGGTCCCTTTTTGGGTTTCTGAGAATCAAGGGGGGTTTGACCATCACTTTAGCATGCTGTTTATAAAGACCTTTGTTTTTAAAAGAAATCTGACATTGTAACAATGTCATCCTATTTGAACCAAAGCTTGGCCAAGAACTTTCTGGAAATCTCTCAAAATTACAAATATGTTGAAATTCAGCGGAAAACTCAGATGATACAAAGATACATGACAACACAGTCTCTGAGGGAATGATTTATATCACCCTGTGGATTGTGCTTGGGATCATGTGTGGCTAGAGTTTTTACTCACTAAACCCATCTTTTTGGCCCCAATTAATTAATTTTGAACATTTCTGCTTATCTACAACATCAAGTTTAAGGCTGATTTTTTTGAAATGTCACTGTCTTCCTTAGCTAGATTACTTACATTAATAAGTTTTTGAGAACTACACCAAAATTCACTGAAGGAAAAGTGTCCTTCAGTGTCCATGTCGCCTTTGAGAGGTGTGGTCTTCATCTCCTCAGTGTAATGGCAGTTTTTTAGAAAAACGGTGCAGAGATGCCAGTTTCCATATCTTGTCTACTCAAGGGCCAGTGTTGTGTTTAAGTGTGTTAGGGAGCCAATTTCTGGAGAAGACATTCCATCAAGAGTGTGTGGGGGGACCCTGAAGAGATGACTCAGTGGTTAAGAGCACTGACTGTTCTTCTGGAGGACCTGAGTTCAATTTCCAGCATCCACGTGGCAGCTAACCACTGTCTATAATTCCAAGATCCAACACCCTTCCACAGTTATTCATGCAGGCAAAACATCAGTTCACATTTTTAAAAAAAAGTAGGATAGGATCTTAATCAGTGGGTCTTGTAGGCATACCATCCAGAGGAGGCTCCATGACATCTGACCGGGTGTGCAGTGCAGCACTCTACAGTTTCTCCTTGACCCCTAGGACTGCAAAAGGTTCTTCCTGGGTTGCACACTAGAGGAAGTTTGTTCTACATTGCTTTCCTTAGTTTTTTGTTTTGTTTTATTTTTTCCCTTAAGAGACCCTACATTGAATTCTCAAGCCCTGGGCTGTAATTAGTAAGGCAGTTGCTTCCTCCTTTCATTGGGACTTAAAAACAAGAATGAAATTACCAAATAAATGAACTTGGCTGGAGGGGTCTTGGACTCAGTGTGGCCTTGCTCTGTGTCCTCCTGCAGGGCAGCACAGCCATCATACTTCATGGAAGGTATTACTTGCCATTAAGATTCTGAACCAAGCATTTTTAATATTCCCAAATTGCAGCTAAGATTACTAGTCCATGGCCATTGAAATACTTTGTACAATATGACACTCAGAAATTGGTAGATTTGTGATTTTTACTTTGAAGAGGAAGCACAATTTTCTGACTGGATCTATGATAGCAGTCTCAAGCAGGAAGCTTAACTTTTCCTCTGCCTTCCAAGCCATTTGTATTTGTGGTCAAATGCTATCTCAGGTTTCCCTTAGAAATTAGAGTGATGAAGTTTTTGTTTGTTTTTCTACTTGGGTTTCTCCAAAGCCTCTGTAGAAATCCCAAACCCTGATCACAAAACAGGTTTCCATGCAACTTTAAAAGCCCTACTTGTGGAGTCGTTAGAGTATATCAAAATATTGAAGACATTGCATGATGGTTCCCCATTTCGAGGGAACTGAACAACCAAGCCATGTGGCCTGTGTGCCACTTGTGGGTGGCTCAGGGCTCCTCCACACCCCCAGTTTCCATTTGGCCTGATTCAGCAGTTGCAGTTCAAGTGTTGCTTTACCTGTCTGCTGGCATAAGCAAAAATGTTTCACAGCTCTCTTGGAAAACACTGCAACTAATTGTACTTGCTTCCTTGTAGATTTTAATTTTTAGCCTCCTCTGTTAAAATAGAAAGTGAGTCGGATTCATTCCGTACCTATCATTTTCTCTAAATAAATAAGGTTTTGCCATCAGCAGTTGCTCTAGAAGCCCATTTGGATATGTGTTCTCTATTGTGGTACACTGCTCTTAAAATCTCAAGGCAAAAATAAACCTGCTGGTTTGGGCTTGATGGAACGGAAGTGTGTGTGAGGACCACACCTCGGTAGACCCTGCTGTGCGTACGTTTTGCCACAGTGCTCTCTTTGTAGGAAGCTGCAGACCATCTTGTGGATTGAAAGGAGGAAGGGGGGATGAGCAGCCAGGAAGGAATGGAATCAGACTCCTAAGGCAGGGTCAGTACTGGGCTATCTATAACTGCCCCACATTCTTGAGTTCTGCATCGTCTTGCTTGATGGGAACTTGGGTTCCCTTAAGTTGCACTAGTGCTGTTAGGGCAGATGCATTTTCATCAGGCAGGCTTTCTGCTGTCCCGAGACTGGTTGAAAGAGCTATTTCCTGACAACTAGAAGCTTTCCCTTTCCATTATCTGTCTTCCCTTTTCAGTGCGGTACACCAAAAGTGTTCTTCTGGAAACTGCTCAGACTCATTTCACCTGGATGTACCAGTTAAGTCTCTTTATTCTTGCATTGATGATGTGTCCTAGGTCTCAGGTACTGTTCTAGTCTCTTAGCAAACAGACATGAACATAAGGTTTGTGTTTGGAAAGGGATAAACTTGTGACATGTTTACTAGTAGAATTCATTTAACATATTTGACCTTGACTGACCACTGACAACACAGTGAACAAAACCATGGCTGAAAACCACTGTGTGTTCAGCATTCTGTGGGGAGACGGAGGCAGTACTTGGTGTTGCCTAACAATGTCAGGGTAGGTGTCCTCTGGAAAGTGTGGCTTGAGAAATAGGTGAACATTTCTACTTTTCCATCCACTCCTTGGCCCACCCTAGAGGTGTACATCTGTTGTGGGTAACCTCTTGACTCCCTGGGCTTGCCTTACCTGAGCTTCTATGGTCCAGCTCAGGGATTAGCTCCATGGCATTGGATTAAGTGTTGTGACACTTAAGTGCATAGCTTTTCACCAGAAGGGAGCCGTGTTCTTTAGGGGTCTGCTGCTCAGGCCCAGATCATGCAGCCAAACTTGAGAGAGGACTAGCTTGAAGAGAATCAGAATGAGACCGTAGCAGACTCTGTTTCATGCCTCATGAGGGATGTGTAGATCTGAGCACAGGGGTCCTCTGCTGTCTCCTGCAGACTCCCCTATGATGGTTAGTTAATGCTAAGAGGGGCCAGGATTCTCTGACGTGTGAGGGATGGGAGGTGGGTAGTCAATCTTTTTTCTTCCATCTCTATAGCTATTTTCTTCAAAATACACATAAGTTGTTTTAACATCTTGGAATGGTTTCCAGATAGTACTTTCCATTAGTCATTTTTGCTGACTAACCCCTCTCCCTTTTAGGTATCACTGGGTTTGACCCTAGATGTTGTACATGCCAGGCAGACCACTCCATTCCTTATCTGTGTCTATAGCCCCACACCTTTTTTTGTTACCAGAATTATGCAAATGTACATTGCTAAGATGAATGCATTCTTTTCAGTGTCTTCTCTCTATGTGTAGAACCAACTCTCCTGTATTAGCTCCTTGTCATTGTGACAAACTACCTGACTGAAACAACTTCAAGGAGGGTATGGCAGTAGATCATCACACCAGTACTAGCACCACCTGTGAAGCAGAAAGCTGGAGATGTCTGGTCATGACCCGTAAGCTCCACCTCTACAACTCTTGGTCAGGTGGCTGGACCCATATCCAAAGGTTCCAACACCTCAAAGTACTTCTGTTCTTCAGGCACATGAGCCAAGACCACTTCATGTCCAAACCATCATGTTCTTACTGCTGGAAGCTAGGTTCACAGCTTCCTTCCAGGTGTTCTCTCCTGCAAACTAAGTTCCAGTGACCACCATCCTGTGTAATTTCTGCACTTACTTCATTAACTTGGTATAAGTCACTAACACTTGGGAACTTGGGGTTTCTACATCTGAGGTACACTCTCTCAGGATTCACTGCTTCCAGAGGACCCCTCTGAGTGATGCGTGTAATTTTTAGAACACCGAAGCTGAACACCATCTCCCTTTGGAATTGTGAACCGGTGCCACCTGCCCCAGCTGCTATGATGTTTGGTCCCAGCCAGATTTTGCATCATTGACCCTAAATCCCACAGAACTTTCCAGACTAGCATGAAACTGCTTTGATTGCAAGTTTTCCTATTTTAATTAGGCAGATCAAAGAAAAGTGTTCTCATTGCAGAAATTGAATGTCTACATCAAGTTCTGTTGGTGTCTCTGTCTAGTCTTTGCAGGATGGTGGTGGTATGTTAACTTCATTCTCCCTGTCTTTAGGGAATGCACCTTTTGAGTTTGGCAAAGTTGCTGCCTCATGCTTAGGATTGGCAATGCACACAGCTAAGTAGGCATGAACAAGCAGGGTCCTACAGTAAGATCTAGGAGCAAAAGCCTAGCCTTGGTAGTAAGTGGAATAGTTAACCACGGTGACCAGGAGAAGAAAGTTTGTTAGTAGTTGTTAGATTCTGGATTACTTTTTCTTGGTTATTTCTGACCATGGCTAAACTTTCCCTAATTACCCCCCGACTGATGGGCGTAGAAACAAATTTCTCCCAGTGCCATAGAGATGACCTTTTATAAAGAGGAGGTCCAGCCCTCTGTGATTCTGAAGAACATATGTTTATGTGTCTTGAACTTTGTGGCAGGAAGCCCAGGCCATGGAGGAGAGCTGCTTACTGGCTCACTTCAACTGGCTTGTTCAGCCCACCTTCTTATAGAACCCTGGACCAACAGCCTAGGTGACACCACCCATCATGGGCTGGGACCTCCCCCATTGATCACTAATTGAGAAAATGCCTTCAGCTGAATCTCGGGGAGGCATTTTCTAAACTGAGGCTCATTTCTCTGATGACTCTAGGTTGTGTCAAGTTGACACACATAAGTGTCCTGTACACAGGGCAACCATAATCTGGAGAGGCCCCACTAATGCTAGGACTGCCTTTTGGGTGGCCGTTCTACTCACCTATTCTCTTGGGCCTCGGGAGTTCCCATGTTGATGCCCTTTGGGATAGACCATGACTACTAGTGCCAGGGTTTTTTTCTGGTGTTGATTTCCTTTTTTGCTAAAGTGAAGAGTCCCTTCTCTCTAGAACCTCATGGACGTGGGTCATGAATGTCTGTGTATACAGTGATGGCTTTGTCCTATTTGCAGCAAAATCACTGGGTTAAATGCCAGGAGCTCAGCCCTTTGTGCTGAGATCCCTTGACTGAGGAACTAGGATCACTCAGTCCTGTCCAACTGGCCCCATCACAACTAATTTCATCTTGAAAACTGTTCCCATCAGTGTACAGTCGCACTTCTTTTGCTTGTAGTGGGATACCTTGTTAGGTCAGGTCTGATGGAGGACACCAGGCCTTTTCAAGGGAAGCAAGGATCAGGAAGTGTGGACCGAGCCTGGAGGCTCCCACCCTGCCAGCCTCAGAGCATAAAGGAGTAGTGCAGAAGATTTATCCACTGCAGCTTCTGGGAAGGCAGCAGCCGAGGCCAGGACCCTGCCTGAGGTGGAAGCTGAAGCTGCTGGGATCCATCTTTAACCAAGGCTATGTTTTCCCATTGCCAGCATCTGCCTGGATGAGTTGAGCTACGAGTTTCTGCTGGCTGGAGTTGGAAAAGCTAGGGCATCTCCTTTTGCCAGGCCAGTGCCAGGGGACCCTGTGAGCATCCCCTGTCACATCCCAGAATCATACCCTGGTGTGCCTCCCATCTGGTTGGTGGGATCTGATGACATGGCTGCTGTCTTGGGCAGGCTCTTTGTGTTATCATCTGGCATCAGGGTAGCTGGGCTGATGACTGAAGTTTTACAGAATTGGATGCAGGGTTGGCCCAAAAGTGCTTGGTAATGCATTATTTGGGCATTGTACCCAAATAATGGCCCCTTTCTGGTGGCCCCTTAGGGGAGCCACTACAGAGTGTGGGTGGTTAGGGACAGTTCCTGACCCAAAGCCAGTTTGTCAGCTTCGTTTACTACTAATGGCTATAGCAGCAATTGGCTGAAAACAAGCCAGAAACAGGATCAAGTCCTCTTCCAGGGTCCTAGTTCCTGGGCAAGGACCCCCTTTGTAGAATGAGGGTTCTTCTTTTCTCTTTTCCTGCTGTCTCTGGCTTTCCCCTCTGGGATCTCTTATATTTTGTTCTGCTCCCCCGCCCTAGATTTGGACCCACTTACATTATTAAAAACCTAACTTCTGAAGCTTCTTTTCTAATGTTACTTTGTCCAACTGAGTAACAAAAGCAGTATTTTCTAGCAGCTGTCTTTAATTCTTTAAGAAGGGCCTAGTGGTGTGTGTGTGTGGGGGGGGTTTGTCCTGAACCTTCTTACCTTGATCAGTGTTGGGGGTCACAGGTTGGGCAGGAGGGAAAACCCTCTACCCAGGCAGCACTGTCCTTTTCAGAGAATAGTGGGGTCTGAGTTTTTCAGTTATATATATCACTAGTTGAAAAGGAGGCATAAATTTATGGGAGAGAAAGGAGTTGAACTTCCTCTTTTGCTTACCTGTGAGGTAATGCTCTTGTACACTGTAAAGATTTATAACTCATATTGGTTTATTAAAACGCTGATTGGTCAGTAGGCAGGCAGGAAGTATAAGCAGGGCATATAGACTAGGAGAATTCTGGGAAGAGGAAAGGTAGAGTAGCAGGTGACAGCCAGATGCTGAGGAAGCAAGATGAGAATGCCTTACTGAGAAAAGGTACCAAACCACATACCTAATTTAAGAGTAAGAGCTAGATAGTAATATGCCTGAACTACTGGCCCAGCAGTTACTATAATATTGAACTTCAAGTCAGTTATTTTACAAGTGGTTGTGAGACTGCAAGTGGGAGAGATTTGTCCAGACTGCAGGACTGAGACACTTCTAACTACACTTAACCCTTCTCCAGGTTCAGCCAGCTGCTTGGAGCAGGGAGCAGAGAGAGCTTTGGCTAGAGGAACTATTTCCTTCTCCCTGTGCACACTCTGCTTAGATGTATGAGATACTGGAACCCTTCCCACATCCACACAAGGACCAGGAACAAAACCTTATGACTGTGAATGAGGCTGAGAGAATATGTGGAGGTTTTGGGTTTTTCTGGGCAACCTGGCCTAGCCAAAATGACTCAGGTCTCTAAAAAGAGGGCATAGATCTTAAGCTGGGGATTGGGGTTGGGGATTGTCTCTCACCAGATATAGCCACTGGTCAATACAGGGGGATTGGTATGGGTCTGGGTGGTTGAGGTTTCCCAGTCATTATGTTTTAGATGGCCTGAAGCGTCACTGGGCTACCCAACTCCAAAAGAAGGGCAATCCATTTCACAGAAGGTCCAGAGATGTTTGTGGAAGAAACACATCATATTTGTTCTTGTCTGCAAAATTCCCCTTGGACTGTGGCAGACACCAGCCACTATTACTGCTTGGAGATGCCACTGGCATTGTCATAGCAACAGCAGCATCTGCTTTTGGAAAGGGAATGTGGTTCTAATGAATGGCCTGGCATGGCTCATGAGCCTTTGAGAACTTGATGAGCATCTTGGGGCCAGCGGAGGCTGTGGTCCCATAATGGCCTACTCCCTTTTGAATTTTAGATGTTTCTTCAACCAATAAAATTGATAGAAACACTTAGATGCACACAGAGACACATAACGAAGACAGTCGGGATGGTCAACACATATTCATATGCTGAACAGAAGAGCAGAGTTTTGTGATGTCTTATAGGCTTTTCTTTTGTGTCCTAAACAGAAGGTGCGTTAACCAGACTTTCCTCCAGAGGTGACAAACTAGGCAATCTTTGTTTTTTGAGGGGGTGGAACTGTTGGATTTCTTTGAGGCCATAGGTAGTGACTAGTAGAAGAGCATCTGGGCCCTAGAATGTCTCTGGTTGCATACCCCTTAGGTGTCTTTTTACTGTACTTTTCCTCAACTCTGAGGGGCTCAAGGGCACTGGTGTCTTGAAGTCTGGTCTCTGGGGATTTCACTGGGGCCTCTAGAATTGTTATGAGGTAGGTATCCACCAGAGAAGGCCACTCAGACATGGTTCAAGCCAGTAGACAGTTTTTATTAGCCACTCAGTAAGAACACTAAGTGTTTAGGACTCAGTGCTTTTAAGCACAAAAATATCCTGGTTTGACATACCACAGCTAGCAAGAGCAGTTGGTCAGAAGCAGAACTACAGAAGCCAAAAGCAAGGTTAGTACATTTAGAGACTTTGATGGGTCAAGTCTTTGATCTTGTTTTAGTCGGTGTTGCTGCCTGTGTGCTGGGTTTCAAGGCCTGAATGGTACTTCCATTATGGTGTCTGCTGTGCTAAGCTCTGGGGTCCTGTAACACTGATCCAGGTGTCTGTACTGATACAACCTCCCTAGAGAGTTGTGTTTTTCTTTTCTCATCACAGAGCTATGGCCTGAACTGTGACTGTGACACCTCTAAATAAATATAAACCCAGACTGGGAAGTGTCTGTGTTCAGTTTATAACATCTTTCTCAAGACCTAAGCAATTCTTGATATGTTAGACAAGAGTCCAAGGCCAGCCTGGTCTGCATTTAGACATTAAGAACATACAAAGAAGCAGCCCCTATAATAGAGACTACAAGCATGGCTGCCCAGTGGCACCATTCCAGGTCCACCTTTGACTTGGAGATCATTGAAAAGCATTGACCTGAGTCCTGAGATACTCACTGGGAAGCAGCCTGCTATGTTGCTGGAAGCCAGTGTTGATAGGTGCTTGGCTAGTTGTCTGAGCGTGTGTCCTTGGTGGATGCCTCCTGCACTAGGTAAGGAACATTCACACAGTTGTGAGGGTGGAAAGCAGTCACAGGCTGGGTGTTCATGGGAAATGGTGGGCTTTGTGGGGCTGTTGTGGTGCATGACAGAAAGTGGGAGCCAGGATGCTGCTACTGGGCATCAGGGAAAGAGTCCTTGATACTCTCACTTCCTTCTAGACTATATTAATAAAATTCTTGTGAGTCCTCTTTTATGTTAAGTTAGGCATTTATTGTCTTGGTTCAGAGTATTATCTGTGGGGACTCTTCAGAAAGTTTTAGAAAAGTCTATTAACACGACATTTTAAACACCAAAAGGGCCTGTGAAATGGTTCATCAGATAAAGGAGATTGCTACCAAGACTGACCATCTGACTTTTATTTTATTTTATTTTTAAACTTCATTTTATTTATTTATTTATTTGCCTTGGTGTTTGCCTGGAACTGGAACTGGAACTACAGACAGTTGTTAGCTGCCATGTGGGTGCTGGGAATCGAACCCGGGTCCGCTGGAAGAACAGATGGTGCTCTTAACCGCTGAGCCATCTCTCTAGCCCCCCCATCTGACTTTTAAACCCAGGGCCTTCTTGGAAAGGCAGAACCTACTCCCACAGATTTTATTCTATAACTCCCTTATATTCTACATAACAAGTACAGACCTAAACACATAGACAACAACTAAATGTGTATGTATATGTGCACACACACACATATACTGCTGCTTCCTCCCCCCATAAGACTCGAAAGACAGCAAAAAAAAAAAATCTATTTCTCTAAGGCTGAAGTTTAAGTGGTCAGAACTCTTCAAGATTCTCACAAAGTTATACATGAATCCTTCATTAATAAGCTATCCAAGTGCTCTAAAGAACTATGAACTGTCTCTGAAAAATGTTTTAATTGAAAGCCAAAGCATCATGGAAATACACATGAATATGAAGTTTGCCCTAGTTAGCTTTAAGTATCATCAACTTGATACATCTTAGAATCAACTGAAGAGGGAGTCTCAATTGAAAGCTTGCCCAAATCAGACTGGCCAGTGGGTAAACCCACAAGGGCTTATCCCAATTGTTAACTGATATAAAAGGGTCCAGTCCACTGTGGGTGGCACTATTCCTTGCACAAGTTGTCTTGGGTTGTGTAAGAAAACTAGATAAGCAATGAGTGAGACAGCAATTGATGTTGCACTTTGGTACATGCTTCACATTCCTGTACTGACTTCCACCAGTGCCCTGAAACAAACCCTTTCCTTTCCAAGATGCTTTTGTTCAGAGTGTTTTTATCACAGCAACAGAAACTACATCATAGTCCTAAATCGTGGGATCAGGATCTCTGGAACTTTCTTTTTTTTAAAAAAACAAAAAACAAAAAAAAACATTTATTATGTATACAGTACACAGAAGAGGGTACCAGATGTCATCCTAGATGGTTATGAGCCACCACGTGGTTGCTGGGAATTGAACTCAGGACCTCTGGAAGAACAGTCAGTGCTCTTAACCTCTGAGCCATCTTCCCAGGCCCTCTCTGGAACTTTCTTGTCACAGTGTTTAAAATGCAAAGATAAAACACATTTGAAGATGTAGGATGTTCAGAGTGATGGTTTAAACTTCAACAATGTTCTGTGGTTTGGTTTTTTTTTTTTTGGTGATCAACTCAGGAGAGGTGGCAGGACATCTGCAAAGGTCACATGACAACTTTCAGGACTTGGTTCTTTCCTTCCACAGTGTGGATTCCAAGGATCAAACTCGGGTTATCAGACTTGTTGACCCTTACCAAGTGAGCCATCTCACTGGCCCTCAAATTTTCTTTTAAGCATTATTCAAAAATACCTTATCTTTCCAAACTAGAAATAAGATGATTTTGAAAGTTATTCTTAATTGGAAGACAATGGAATTGGTAGTTGCAGCAAATATTTTGAGGCAAATATTTCCCTTTATTGGATTGTTATCAGTTCTTAACCGATTTGGGCACCAGAGTCACCAGGCTGACTTTTAAAACCTGGCCATACCTGGACTGCATCTTTGAGCCACTGAGTAAGTTCTGTGAAACAGTCTGCACTTGTCTGCAGCCTCCAAAGAGCGGAGCCAGGCACAGGTGGGTGGATATTCTGGGTTATTCCTTTTGCAGGCTTGGGTTTAACCATTAGATTGTCTCGGTGTGACAGATGTGTTTGGCCATGGCCCTTACTCAAGAGTTAGAGAAGATTAATGCTTTTCTGGAATCTGCGCAGAAGTGAGGAAACACCACAACATTGCGTGGACTCTTTCATTATTTGTGAACATGACTATTCTCAAGTTCTGTGGCTGACTTACTGCCTGCCTTAGGTGTCACTACACTCTAGTAGCTTTCAAAAAATGAGTTGTACACAGTATTTAGTAATACTTTACATTTGTGTAATTATATGGAGCACAATTCATTGTTTGGTCTGTGTTATAATCACGACTGAGGTGAATTGTCAAACTGTTGATCACTGATCAAGTGTTGGTGATGTTCCAACACTTGAGAGGCAGAGGCAGAAAGATCCCTACAAATTTGAGGTTTACCTAGTTAGGCCCTGTATTAAAACCAACCAACCAAAATGATAAAAGAGAACCAAAAAGAAGTTTTCGGGTTTCTATCTGAGGAGAGAAAGTAAAACAACACGCAGTCTCATCTCTGTGGGAAACATTCCTGTCTCTGCTCCAGAGTTGCTTATTCATTCATGATCCTACAAGGCAGTTTGCCTGTGAATTGGCTGCTTTTGTCTTCTGTGTCTGTCTGGTGAGGATTAATCTGATTGGGAAGCAGCTGCCTACAGTATGAGATACAGGCAGACCTTGGCATTGGGTGAGTTAACCCTGGAGTTGATTCTGATGATGATTGTGACAATGTCACTGCCTCGTCCGGTTGTGAGGATCAATATGTGTGGAAATTGGAGTTTTGTGTGGCAGCTGCAATCCTGTCCCCAGATGTTGGCACCATGAGATCATCACTAGATCCATGCACCACAGCAGATGACTTGAAGGAGTATTTTGGGGCAGATGAGGGGGGAAGGGGAAGAGGGCAGGGGAGCTCCGAGTGTTTTTGGTTTTGATCTGGTGAGTGTGTGTATGCGGATTATAAATGCCCCAAGCCAAATGTAGAAAACATAAAGCCCATGAAGTTTGACACCCTAAATTTTATGTCAGTAAGCTTATTACATATATAAAATTTTAAAAATGGAGATTTGACCTGGAGTAGTTACTGCAGTTTTATGTGATGAATTTGAAACACTTAAGCCAGATTTAAATTCATGTTAGGCCATGTTAAGAAGAAAAGGGTCATGCCACTGCAGTATATCTTCCCAGCCACAGTTCCATCTGCTGTGCAGGACTTACCAGCTCCTTAGCTCAGTCCACTGAAAAACAAACTCTTGCCTGCTTCTCATGTGTTCCTGTATCCTGAGTGATGCCTCTGCCGCACACACCTGCACACAGCCCAATCCTTGTACTTGGTATTGGTTAGTCGTTGGTTATGGCCTCCCCAGTACTCTCCCAGTTATCCTAGCCTGCCTCAGCACCACCTCCTACCATAAAATCAGGCTGGTTTAGAAGGGTAAGTCTGGTGTGTGTGTGTGTGTGATTATCTAGCTCTGACCGTCCTAGAACTTGCTCTGTAGATCAGGCTGACTTCAAACTCAGAGATCCACCTGCTTCTGCCTCCTGAGTGCTGGGATTAAAGGCATAGGCCACCAGTGCCAAGCCATAAGCTGTGTCTCTTATACATTCAGTTTTCCATCTGTAAATTAGAGTTGGTGATGAGTATTTTGTGAATTGTAGTTACAAATAAAAATGTAAGCTGAGTGTGCTAGTACACACTTTAACCTCAGCAGTCAAGAGGCAGAGGCAGGAGGATAATGGCCAGTTTGTCTAAAGAGATAGTTTCAGATCAGCTAGAACCATGCAGTTAGATTCCACCCCAAAACAGAAAGCAAGCAAAAATATATTCAGGGCACATAGCCACCAAAAGCATTGCTAATCAGTGTGACAGGTGGGAAGTGTGGGGAGGCTCCTATCTTTAAAAATGTGTGAAAGGAACAGTTTCATGCATGTCTTTGTTCATGTCTTTGTGTGTGCAAGTACACATGTATGTTCAAGTGTGAAGAGTCCAAAGGACAACTTCAGATTGTTTGTTTTTGAAGACAAGGTCTGTCATTGGTCTGGAAAGCATGAAGGGGTCCCTGAGGTCATCTTGTCTCTTCTTATATAGTACTGAGATTGCAAGTGTGTGTCAACTTGCTCCCCTTTAAAAAGTGGGCTTGGGGGGCTGGAGAGATGGCTCAGAGATTAAGAGCACTGACTGTTCTTCCAGAGGACCTGAGTTCGATTCCCAGCATCCACATGGTGGCTCACAACCATCTATGACAACATCTGGTACCCTCTTCTGTACACAGTATACATAATAAATAAATAAATCTTTAAAAAAAAAAGTGGGCCTGGGGACCAAACTTGGGACCTGATGCTTGCAGGGGAAGATGTTTTGCTGGCCAAGCTGTCTTCCTTATCCCTTAAACAGATTTCTGAAGAGGAAACAAAGGGATCAGTAAGTACATTGACCTTGTAATCTCAGTAAATGAATCAAAAGGATGTTGCTCATGTCTATCACAGGGCACAAATTACCGGCAAGCATGTCAGTAGCGCACATATTCCCAGTATTTGTGGGAGTGGCTCTTTCTTTCGAGAGTAGTTAACAATATCTAATAAAAACTGGAGCTGTGCATACACTATCATCTGACATGCCAGCTAGGAGTATGCTCCATACTACTAGTTTTGGTTGCAAAACCATTAAAATACTAACAAATTGGAGGTATTTATTAGTAGAGTACTATCTAGTGTTAATTAAAAGCTACATTTATATCATAGGAAAATCTGAGAAAAAATATTGAATGAAAGAAAATATCTTTAGGGGCTGGAGAGACGGCTCAGCAGTTGACGCTGCTTTTGCAGAGGATCTGGGTTGGTTTCCAGCACCCATGTAACTCCAGCTCCAGAGGATCTAACAACCTTACTGGCCTCTAAAAGCACCCTTAAATACACAGGTACATGGATGTATACATAAAACATTAAATAACAAATCTACTTAAATAAGATTTAAAGCATAGTGGACACTTTTATAATTTTACATGGCATGTATATGCATAAATGAGCAGCCAAAATATTCATGAATATAATGAGAATTTGTTGCTGTGTTTCCTAGTCTCAGGAATGGTCTAGATGCTCAGAGTTTCAGTTGTGTGGCCTTTTATTATCATCTCTTCTGTGTTTGAAATGTTTCATTCCTAGAAAGTTTGTAGTCATGAGTGTGTAATATTCCTTTCTTTCATTCAGAAATCTTTGAAGATTTCCATTTACCCAGCTGAGAGAGTTCCAGTCCCTCTGTCTGGAATCCTGGGTCAGATAAGGTCTTAGCTCTCAGACTCCAGCATCTTCTGCCAGCACTTCCTTCTGGACTTGATATCCAGCCGTGCAGTACCAGCTCCTAGCTGTGCTTCTCCTTTGTCACAAGCTGTGTGGGTTTGCTTACTCCTTTACTCTCTGACTTTACACATGACTCCCCCTTCCAAGCCTATTAAAATGTTGCCTCATTCTCTCCATCCACCTTCCACCCATTTATGCCCAACCCTTTTATTCACCCATTTAATTAGCCACTCATTCATCCATCTATATGAACTTCTATCCATCTTATTCATCCATCCACCCATTACCCACTACCTACCATTCCATTCAACCATTCAATTATGTATCCATTCATACATTAGTCCATCCACCCATTCACTCAGCCACCTTTTTATTCACCTGTCCAGTTTTCTACCCACCCACCACCCATCTGCCCCCTAACCCGTTTATTCATGCATCCATCTGTTCACCCATTCACTCAGCTACCCTTTCATTCACTTATTCAATTATCCACCTACCTATCAACCATCTACACACCTATTTATCCCTTTGCCCTCCACCAATAAATGGGCAGAGGGAAAGAGGATGGATAGGTGGGTAGATTGCATCCTCAGTACACAAGTCATATACAACTTGCCTTAATTTTCCCTACCCTACCCCAGTCATTGTACCTTCCACAAGATCCCTGTATTGCTTTGTATCTGTAACATGGATTTTAGTCACATTAGCATTTATCTTCTTAGACTATTCATGTTTAATGCCTTGTACTTACAGAAGCTCATTAAATATTGGCTGGAGAAATAAAGTAGTCTCAGATTGTCCGTCCATAACACTGAGATCAATGCTAAGATGATGGTTCCATCCTTATCCCTTGACTCTGAATACTTAGTATCTTTAACACTTTGTTGCACATTGTGCATATGTATAATGGTCTCTCATATTTGCCGTGGGTAGGAAAAGGAGGGGATAGGGGAGGGAGGGAGGGAGAGAGAGAGAGAGAGAGACAGAGAGGAGAGAGAGAGAGGATGGGTAGGTATCAGATCTGCCTTTGGCCAGTCTACTTGCACATTGACTGGGAATCCAGACTCTACATCAGATGATCTCGCCTCTCTCTAGGGATTTTGCATTTAGTCAGTGAGGGAAGGGAGTGCCATGAAAAATTAGTAACCTGACAGAGAGCTGTGAGGTATGGGCCAAATGAATAATGCTGGCATCATGACCTGAGATGGCCCATAATGAAACAACTTGTTTTATGCTTGGCTGTGAGACTGGTTTTTTGAGAGATTCGTTCTTTTGCAAGAGGATCTGGGTCAGAATTATCATTTTATGTCAGATTGGGTTTCTGTAAGTCATTTTTTGTTTCATGGTGCAATGGATGTTTAACAACATCTCTATTAAGTGTAAGCTCATGTACAGGTGCAGATTCAAAAATATCTTCTGATACTACAGTTCTACATGATGTGAGCTTCAAATAGCTTTCTGACCTGACACCAAATGGGATTTTCTTTGCACTCTTTCAGACAAGTGTCTGTGAATACTTAGAACTGCTAACCTCCTTCACGGCCCTTGCAGTGCTGTCTTGGAATACAGTTTTCACTCTGACAGCAGCCAGCTCTGTGTCTCTGCTCATCAGGCTCGGGTTGCTTTACTCACTCACTGGGTCTTTTCCTGTCCAGACAGGCTGCTCAAAGACCTTTAAGTTAGAAGGGGTCTTTGTGCAGACTCCTTTTCCCCCCCCCCACAGGACAGAGGTCCTTCCTCTGCCTTCTGCTCTAACACTTCCGTCCATGGGAAGCATACTAGTTCTCTTCATGTGAAGGCTTGGGTTGTCTCGACATCTTGGTGTGTATGAACATAGTATTTGAGCTGGACTCTATGCAGGCATAGGACCCACATAAGATTTCAGAAAATTCAAGCCCCCTCAATAGGCTCAGGATCTGCACCCAGATCCCAGTCTTTTGCAATGGGGAATTTACCTTCCACTGAATGTTGGCAGCATTGGAACACTGGCCTCAAGATCAAGATCATCATGAGCAGCATGTGTCAATTAGCATTTTGGGTGGTGAATAAGAGAATTTAATTCTTGTATATTTGAAAGGGGGTATGAGCTATGGGGTGAACAGGGGAAGCCATAGGTAAATTAAAGGGGGACCAGTCTTCTCTGCTGGAATGAATGGCTGAGTTCCAGGTGTGACTCAGATTCTCCAGTGTCTTCAGGTTGGTACCTCGGATGGAGCTGGGTCATCCCTTCCCTCTAGTTTTGTCCTGGGCAAAGAACAAAGAAGAGGGTGTCTGGACGTGGGTAGCACTTCCACCATGGGTTAGAATCCAGTAGATGTGGCTGTCTCCTGGACAGCCAAGAAAGCAACAGAGATCACAGACTTGAGCTAAGTCCTACAGTGTCTGTGTTCAGTGATAGACTGCTGCTCACCAAAGAAGAAGCCTTGGATTGCTTCCCTTCATCCTGGCCCCTGCTTCATGCTCTGGTGTGCATGTTCTGTTGGCCAAGGAGGTGCATGTAGGTAAGTAATGGAAGTGAAGATAGCTGAGCTCAGGCTAGTGTGGTCCAGTGTCTGCTTGACAAGAGGAAGCTGGAGCTGGCTTAAGGTGTAGGATTCTCAGGGACCAGCCAAGTCTCCCAGGACCACCAGCTTTGTACATGTCCAGCCATCTCTCCTGAGTGGATCACAAAGAACACAGAACATTTGAAATGAGGCTCATAACACCTTCAAGTGTGTAATGTTGTATCTTTGCATTATAGCCAGTGTGACAAAACCTTTGGAACCAGGAGGACACCACTTTTACTTTCAGTCAGGAGTCCCTTATCCCTCAGATGGCCTTTCCTGGCCCAGGCCTCAGGCCCACACCTCACCCTCTTTTAAAGTATCTAGGCATGGTTCTACCCCAAGTTCTCCATCTACTCACCTTGCTAACGTACCCCTTTGCTATATATTCCTTATTTCTCATGATTCTTCTCCAGGTACGTGCCTTAGATTCTAGAATTCTTTTTGCCCGGTCTGGCTATCTATGGAACATAAACATAAATAATAGGTATTATTTTCATCCACAATGATTTTGAAAGGCCACAAGTATAAACATAACCAGGCTTAAAAGCATTGCAGAAGTGATGGATTCATAGATAGCACAAGGGAAGGTATGGGCCAGCAGACTAGATAATTAATGCCCACAGTAAACCATGAATGAAATGATTGGAAAGGCCTTTGAGGCAGATGAGCTAGTATAATGCTGAAGGATCCAGAAGACAAGGCCCTGCCAATCAGAACCCATGTCACCATAGGCTAGGGAACTGGACTGTGGTTTATTTCAGGGGTGCTGAAGCTGGCCTGGGTGGCAGGGGGAGTTCCTGGAGTACTTGCCATTTGCCAGGCAGAAGAATATCTGCCCAGCTTGCCATATGGATGCTGACAGAAATGCAGCCTGTATTTCTAGAGGTGCTTTTTAGGGATCAGATTGCTTAAACATGTTTAATTTGGTTTGTGCAATCTGACTGGGTGGGTGTTTCTATTGCCGTCTATAGCAGTTTAGGGATTTTCTGTCTTATGCCAGCTTTAGCTGTCCTGCCCTAATCAGGAGTGGGGAGAAGGGGACCCACTTTTGTATACCTTAAAGCCAGCCTTTCTGAGAGGTAGACCTGATGGCATCTGTGGGAGACATGGAGGATGCCGTGAGATAGCAGAGGATGCTGTGGGATTGCCTAGTTAAAGCATCTCACCCTCATTTCTCACTGCAGCACTATGGGAGGAAGGCTGTTGGCCTTACAGAAAGACATCTACACTTTGAAGTTCTGCTCTGCCATTTGTGTCTGTGCAGGTGCAGACAAGCTGACTTGTTGTAGTCCCAGTTGCCTCACCTGTCTCGAATGGTTGTGAGGATGAGTTAATGGTGCTGACTGGGTGTCTTTCCTTCCCTTGGCAGTGTGTACACTGCCCATGATTCTGGAGACTGGAGGCTCAGGATTTTTGAAAAGATACGTGGAGACCAAGGTAGCTGACCATTCTTTTCAGACTCCAAGTAAGGCTGGCTGTACCTTCCACCTCCCTCCTCCCCTCTGGAGATGCCATCCCAGTCTGGAAGTGTGGTGGTGGCTGGACTTGGAATATTACCAGCCAGAGCTCTCAGACTTAGAGTTGAAACCACTGATTAAGGTCTAGGCAACAAAGCATTCATTTCAGAAGGAACCGCCATAGTTTCGAGCAAAAGAAAATAACAATAAGAAAACATCTGATCTTTTCAGCAATGCTCACCTTGTATAAGGCTGGAATGTGAAGAAGAGAAGTAAGCCTCTAGAAATACCTTAGTGCTGTAATCACTAAGTGACTTCCATAAGGAAGACATTGTGGTCTCATATTTACACTGTGCCTTATGAAGAGGGAGGACCCTCGAGGCTGAGCATATTGGGTAGTCTCTGCTAATTTACAGGAGGAGGTATTGGCCTTCTGTCCAGGGCAGGCCTTCCAGGGACCCAGGAAACTGATCCCTGAGTTCTTGGTCAAAGATCTGAAGAACATTTAGATCACTCTGGGAATAACCTTCATCTTATCTGGGTACCTTTATCCAATGTGGAAGACAAGACACTGCCAATCCAGGGTGTCCTCCAGCCCTCTGATCTAGGGAAACAGGATTCTCTTGATAAACTTTGATCTGCCTTAAAAATGGCTACTGATATATGTATAGTGTGCTGCTTGTCCAGTGGACATGTCATCATTTCTTGGCATTTAAAGTATGTTGGACAGCCTTGTGCATCTTTCCCCTGGCTGATTCTTGACGTAGGTGAGATGTCCTCTTGGAGGACTTTTCTAGATCCCATAGCCAGGGCAATGCCTGCTTTTTCTCTTCTATGGTCAGCCAGTGTCTACCATTAGTCAGTGAGAGCAATGGCCCAAGTCACATCTCATTTCCCAGTGTCTACAGTGCTCATGACCCAATGAGCTCTACATTGACACAGTGTCTGCTGATGTGACTGAATCAGAATCAAAGAGAGAAATACCAATGGAAATTGTCAACTCCTGGTGGAGCTCAGATTTCTTTGCTTTTAGAGTCCTACCATGGATGGTGTCAAGGCTATGGTTGCCCATGCCCACCCAGTGTGCTCTCATGAGCGCGCTCTCTCTCTCTCTCTTTCTCTCTCTCTCTCCCTCCCTCCCTCCCTCTCCCCTCCCCCTCCTCTGACTCTGCTGCCCAGCCTGCTCCCCTCTAGCCTTAGCCCCCTGCCGCTCAATCTTCTGTCAGTGTTGGTCCCCCACCCCCAGTGCTCTTCCGGTCCCCCCTCCTCAGTCGGTCAGACCCATTTTTAAAGTAGTCTCTGTACTGTCATCCATACCTCTCCAGGTATTCCATTTCTCCCTGAGGTAGAGCACCACACTGGAGAGTCTCCAATTGTAAGAACAGTAACTGAACAAATGGGCTCCTAGACCCAGAATCCTGAATGAGACTAAGAAACAACCTCAGGGCTTAGGTAGTTTCCTTTCTGGTCTTGCAGCTCCAGTTTGTATCATGGAGATCCTAGAGAGCTGCCTACTTCTTAAGAAAGAAAAACGTTATTAATTTTTCTTTAACTGAAGGTTTACAAACCCTTTTCCAGGGCCCCTTCCCTGAGCCTCCCAAATTGCCCTGTGAACTTGGCATAGTTTTTCTGTATGAAGTACTGGGATGATGCCTGTCCTGTGGGATGTGGTACATACACCATTCCTCTCATTGCAGTTCCTGGTTACAGATGAGGAAACGGAAGGTTCCAGAAGCATCATCAGGAATGTGCACTAGGTCACACAGCAAGGTGGCAGAGATGGGGTTTGAGTGGCAATGACCAGCCAGTTGCGTCTTCATTCACAGCTCCTCTACATCCTCCTCCCTGCCGTTCTCCCTGGAGCTCATGAAAACCTTTCCCGCTTGCCATGGGACCATTATTTTGGCCTAAATGTAAAAGACAAGAAATTCAGTTTACTTCTCTTTTATCTCACAAGGGGTTCTAAAATGCTGAGCATTGTGCTAAGGTATCATATACCGACCTAATGTGTGGTTTAGAAATTGGTCGTGGTTATAGCCTGTCTCATTAATTAGATGGAAAGGCTGCATGGACAAGAAAGATTGCCAGTCATTCAGTTTGGGTTTTGATTGCAGATATAGAAAATTCACTACCTAGTCACTGGGTAAGGAAAATAGATGATGTCACTTACCAAGAAGTCACCAGAGTGACTCCAAAATTGGTTAATTTGGTAGCTCAAAGCTGACATCAGAGCTTCTTTCCTGTTTCTCCTTGAGGTGGAACACTGGTGAGATGATGAAGAGCCTCCCCACCTCTTTAAGGAGGAAGCCTTTATAAGCATCTGCCCAGATACCATGTCTGACTGTCCAGACAACATCCTATTGTGAGTTTGAAATCAGCTCCTGGGAAGAGAAATGGGCTCTCTGAGATTGTTGAAAGCAAATTGGAGTTTACCCTGTGCTTGGTCAGTCTCTCCCCTCTAGGGGAGGAAGGTCAAGGTGTGAACTTTGAGCAAGGGGAGGAGTGGCTACGTACGGGTGGTGAACCAGTGTGGGAACCCAAAGTGCCCTTCACTGAGACACTTATCTGTGACTCTTTAGGGATCGATTGAATGAGTTCAATGCCGGAGAGTACACTAAGGTATTATGGGCTAGGGTACAAGGAGAGACAAGCTATGCAGGACAACTTCTAGGAAGTATATACCATGTCAGCATCTGGAGCAGAATGTGGGGGAGGGCTTACAAATAAAAGCAAGAAGAGAGGGGATTGGGGTGTCTGCAGGCTCTGCACGCCCACGTCCACCCTTAGGATGAAAGCAGAGGTGTGTGGGTGGTAAGTCAACTTTCATGAAATTGGCAGAGAAGCCATTCCCTGGAGATCTCCAAAAGAAGGGCAAGCCTCATCCCTGCGGGGCATCACTAGCCAGGTGACCTCCAGGGCCTTTCTTCTGTTACAGCTGTTTCTGGTGTTAAGTCTCTTCAGAGGATGCTGACATCAGACGGAGCACCAACTCCATTAGCAATAGAGCAAGCGACTGTGCTTACGTTTTATTTGAAGTTTCCACTCTCACTAGAGAGCCAGCAGAATCTAAGCAAAAGAAATACAATCAGTGGGATACCAGAGATCTGGGATTAGATTCCAGCCTCCACTGGGGAGTGGCTTTGTAGCTGGGGTAAGTCACTTAACCTCAACCATCTTGTTCTAGCATAGAGGACTTATTGTCATTTAAAGCTTTCTGTTCTCTCTAACGTCTTAGACTTGTTGGTCCAGAATTGCCAATTAGGAGGCTGGGCAGGTTGTAATGTTACACCACTGGGGAGCCTTGCCATGGCTTGGTTATCAGTGACAAGGGACAGTCTCGATCAACCACTCATACTTAAATCCCACCACAGGCAATTATTAATAGGCAACACAGCTATAATTGTTTGAAACCCTACTATGTGCTGGGTGCTTCTTCAGCCAGGGTTCATACTGGCTCTCAATTTTAACTTTAGGTCATCCAAGTTCACCTGCATGCCCCTAGTCTGGCTGGCCTTTCTTAAACCATTAAGTTCCATAAGTGACAAGACACAATCAACCAAGGCAGTGCATTCACAACAGCAGGGATCAGGAAGACTAATTCTTGGTTTTTGTTTGTTTGTTTTTTAAACCTTGTCCAAGCACACATTGACTTTTAGTCATATTCTTCACATCATGGCATCTGGGTGGCTGTCAAAGCTGTGAGATGCCTTCAGGGCTCTCCAGCCACCTAACAAAGAGAAGATGTGCCCTTCCACCAGATGTTAGAATCCTGGGTAGAGATTCTAGCGATCCTCTGTCTGTGAGATGAGGATTAGTTGTAGTTTGTGAGCATGTGGATTCCTGACTCACCCCTTGGCAGACAGGCAGACAGATTCTGTAGATTTAAGATGGGATTGGCATGTGCATGCTAGCCAGGCCCCAAGTGGTAGGAAGCAGCAAATGTGTGGACTTCATCCTGAAAAGTGTCACGCTCTGGCAGGTGTTTATACCTGCCCCTGGAACAGCAGGGTGACCTGTGACAGAAGCTGGGAATCAGTGTTCTGTGAGGACACTCCAAGAAGCAGTCTTTTGAAAGCTCTGGCTGTGAGCTGAAATGTGCGGGAGGAGAAGACTGGTGATATGGAGATCAGCACTGTCCCCAGTTCCATCTCATATACAGGCAAGACCTTCAAGGCGTGGACTCTATAGGGCCTCCCACATGCCAGCTTGTCACTGTGACCAATCATGTTTGAGCAAGGGAGCCATTACTAGGAGCTCAACCTTTGGCAAGCATGTATTTTTTTTTTTTCTTGAGATTTAGGGCAATGGTTTCTCACTGAAGTGACCCCATCATCTACTTCTACCCACTTACCTCCCTCCTGTCCCTAATCAACATCATTTACCTCTGAAGGGATTTTGTATTCTGTCTATGAAATATGGAAAACCAGCTCTTCCTAGATTTATGAGATTGATGCTAGGGCTAATTAGTCTCCTCCATTCCTCACCTTTGATCTCTGACAAATGACAGCTTACCTCTCCACAGCTGCACTTCCTGCAGAGGATTCTGGGTAACTGGCAGCTGCAACACATAACAGGCACAGCTGCTGAAAGAGACACTGAACCTGGCCTGTCACCAGAAAGTCATGGCCCCTGTCCTTAGTAACCCTCGGTGGAGCTCAGGGGATCCCTAGGTAGACTCCAGTGTCATGGGATGAAGCAATTGCTGGTTGAGCTTTGTGCAGACTGGGACAAAAAGATGGAGAGTTGAGAGGAGACAGAGAGCACTGTGAAGTTATGAAGGGGCCAGAAGAGGCCAGGGAAAGGCCATTCAGGCAGAGTGATGAGCAGGCAGCAATGGATGCTTTGAGACCCCGAGGGTTGACTGTACCCCACAGAGAGATTCCGTTATTCTGAAGTTCTTCCTCTGGACCAAATCCAGTCTTAGGAGCTGGACAGCTACAAATGTGTGAAGGACACAGGATATTCAGTCCCCCTCTCCCCCACACTTAATGTGCAAAACTTATCCCTTCCCTTCAGGCTGGCAGCAGGCCCAGCAGCCACATAGCTTGAGCTTCTGGAAAAGCTAGAACGTTGCTAGCAAGTGTCTCTTCATAGCAGGGAGTAAAATAGATCCCACACAGTAATGTTGGAAGCTAGTGAAGCCTGATAGTTTATTTCAGACTTGGATTGAATGAGGCACAGGCAGGCTGGTGGGTGGAGCTCTAAATATACACCTTAATCTCATCATTAGGATGGGGAAGATGTTTCATTAGCTTTAGGTGCTATGTAAATATGAGGCACTTTCTGAATAAATATTTGCCTTTCTCTCCCCTTCCAAAATTAGGATGTGCCCTACGGAAAGTAGTGCGATTCTGAGACACAGGGGAGTTGTATTTTGAGAGTGTTATTTTAAAATGGCAATGTAAATTATAGCTGAATTCTGGGATCCCGTCTGAAAATAAACCATTGGCTTCTGTATGCATAGAAAGCCATGAGTGGTTCAGACTGTCCACCGTGCATCTGTTCTCACTTCTGAGAGGATGTCCACACACAGTACTCAGACCAGATCTCAACTCAACTTGTTTGGAAAATATTGACGGTTGAGAGTGAAGTGTAGTGATGTCCATAAGTACAGATTGTGGATGGACAGAACTCTAGGGAGGTGGATCTGGAAATGATCTCCAGGTCACTCTGCAATGTAGTGTGTATTTGTGCTTGGAGGGGCATACCCAAGGCTGTGTGCTGGATGAGGCAGCGGCAGCATTGAAGACAGAAGAGATGCCACTGAGGAGTCCTTCTCTCTGGGCTTCTCTATTTGCCTCTCACTTTTCTTTGTTTCTTCCTTCTCTGTACCTCTCTCTCTCTCTCTCTCCTTCTCTCTTCCTTTCCCTCTGTACCTCCCTCCCTTCCTTCTTCCTTCCACCCTTCCTTTCTTCTCCTCTTTCTCTTACATAGCCCAGGATGGCCTCAAACTCACTTTATAGCCAAGAATAAACTTGGATTTCTGACCTTCCTGCCTCTCCCTCCTGAGATCTGGGACTGTGCCTGCTTTGCAGAGTGCTGGGTATTGGACCCAGGTTTTCCTGCATACAAGCACCATTGAGCTTTATCTCCAGCCTTATTGATTTTCATTCAATATTATTTATTGTATCAATAACACAGTATGATAGGAGTGTTTGCAAACAAATTTGTCATTTCCATCTTTTAAGAGCTTTAGTTGATAATTTCTGTATTCCATTACAAATAATTTAAAATTTGTTATGGTAACCATAATGGGCATAAAATTCTGTGTTCATGTCACTTTCTTACATGGTCATGTGGTTTTCATAATCACTAGAGTTTTTTGCTTATTTAATTGATTGATTGATTGATTGAGACGAGGTCTCACTACATATAGCCAAAGCTGACCTGGAACTCACTCTGTTTCCCAGACTGGCTATGAATTCTCAGCAATTCCCTTGTCTCAGTTTCGGGGTGCAAGGCTAATAGTTATGAACCCCTCCCCTGGCTCCTAGTCACTTCCGTGACAGCTTGCCAGAACCCTCATTGCTGCTAAGTACTTGTGTCCTCCTGGACCACGGAGTCACTTTTACACTCTTTGCGTTGATGGACGCCAAAAATGCTGTAATGAACATCTTCAGTCCTTTGTCTTTTTCTCATTGAACAGCTCCTTTGTCCTCACAGAATCACCTCCCAGCACCCAAGGGGAAACAGCCTTGTTGTGAGTTTTGCAGTCTAGTCATGGGGTTTAGTAAAGAAACTGTGTCCCAGACCAAGGAATAGACAGTCCATTGGGGAGTAAAATTTCCACAGGGACAGGCACACAACTGAGAAGCCAAAGCATTTCCTGTCAAGACTGCTGGCATCTGGGTTCTACAATCCTGAAGCCTTTGTGTGAGACAGGGGAAATCATTTGACCGAGCAGTTTACTGGGGACCAAGAGTAAGGAAGAGTTTGCTTACTCCTGCAAGTGGTGCACAGAACTAGTCCATCCCAGGATCTCCCAGCGATGTGTCAAAGAGGGTCCTTCATGCTCTGTCATTGTCCACTGCAGCACCAAATGACTTCAAACATACAGTGCACCACTTACAGCGCCATCGCCTCATGGAGGTGCAGGACTGAGCGGGCTCTTCTTTATAGCCCTTGGTCTCCAGGAAACCGCTCTGTCAAATGATCTTCCTCTTAGAGAAGCAGAAATCCAAGTTTGTTCTTGGATACAAAGTGAGTTTGAGCTCAGCCTGGGCCAGAAAAGAGAGAAAGAAAGAAAATGTCAGCTGTCAGAACACAGGGTAGGGAGCCACAGACACAGGGCAGATTCTGAGCTGAAAGAGGACTCCAGCACAGGCTTGTCTGAACATGCTGGCATGCAAATTCCCTGAAAGGGTATGGCCCCAGGGGAGGAAGTGAGGCTGCTACATTTAATTTATCTATTAAAGTTACTCAAATGTCCACATTTTGATGTGTGATCAAATCATATCTGAAAGACACTGGGCCACATCTATTCTCAATGAACTGCTGTACAGATAATGGAAATAATTTTAATAAAAGTCTTATCCATGCTAAGACTTTAATCAAGGGATAACCTACTTGGCACTGGGTTGTAGATGATGTGTAATTCTGCCCTGGCAGGAATAGATTTATTCCATTTGACTGATTAATGTGTGAGGAAGTGGAGGTCAGGCTCAAGTTAAAGTCCATCTTTTGGATTCCTCCAGCACCTTTTGGTTTTTAGTGGGAACAGCTTTCTCCTTGTGCTTTTAATGCTTTTCTTCATAATACTTTCTCAAAAGTAGGGACTGCTTTTCATCAAAAATGCCGTTTATTTTTGAGTTGGATAGCCCAGAGAGCCACGGTCTGCCTCTCCGAGGCCCTTAGAAGAGCAGAATGCTGCTGGTGCATGAGGTCATGATTTTGCCTTTACTATGTGTATTGGCAACTTTTCTCACTATTGTGATGTAATCCTTAACATAGGCAAGCCGGGTGGGGCCAGGGCTCAGAGCGTCAGAGGTGATCAGTCCTTCATGAAGTGGAAAGCATGGCAGCTGAGGGCAGCTCTCTTCCTGGTAGTGGGAGTGTAGGCACAGACTTGTTCACATTTTGAAGCTCAGGAAGCAGAGAGAATGGAACCGGAAGTGAAGCTAGGCTGTAACTCTCAAGGGTCCATTCCAAGTGACCTGGCCCTGCCAGTCAAGTCCTACAACCTTCCCCAGCATCACCAGCTAAGGACCAGATGTTCTGATTCAACCATAGCACTCAAAGTTTTACATCAGAGGTCTTGTCCGAGAAGGCTACAGATTGCCAAGTTTTTCTTCACAATCACTTACCCTGGACATGCCTGATACATGTGTTTATCATACCTATGTCATTCTGTGGTCCTCAGTTTCTGTCTGTGAAAATGAAAGTGCTCATAACTCTGCTCTCCTTTCCAGACTGACTGCAGGTCAAACAAGGAGACAGGGCAGCCTAGTGAAGCCTGTGAAGGGTAAAAAGTTGAGTGGGATCCAGCATGGGGTCTCAGGTCATCATGGTCTTGCTGCGGTCATCGTTTTCTAACCAGATGGGGCACTTCTTATGGGCAGAGGTTTTCAGCTCTTCTCCCAATTCAGTTCTTCACACAAGATGGTGCTTATGAGACTAACTGGACCGAAGCAGGATAAACAGATGGTTCTGAAGACTGGCTTGGGGTTACTATGACAACAAACTAGGGGCAGGCCCAAAGCAGTGTCAAGAGTTGGCACCTGAAGTTTTGAGGATTCTGTTTTTCTGTTTAGAGAATGAGAAGTATAAAGTAATTCTATTGCTGAAATAACCTCAGCAGTTGTATCCGATCTCTCTTAATATGCGGTGATTTTATTTCTTCTAAAATCTGGCCTCTCTTTTACAGAGAGTCAGGTCTCAGCCTGGCACATGCTGTAACTTGGGACAAACAATATGAGAAGAGATTCCCTCCTGGCAGTTTGCATGGAGGCTGCTTGACCAGGAGGACGTAAGTGACTAAAGATGCTCAGGATTTCTAACCAAGCAAAGAATTAAAAAATAGGATCCAAGTCCTCAGTTTAAGGGGCTTGGGGGCTGGCTCAGGGGCTAAAGCACTTACTATGTCAGCATGAGGACTGGTTGGGATCTCTAGAACCCACATACAATGCTGGGTGAGTGGGGCACCTTTCTGTAACTCTAGCCTCAGAAGATGAAATTTCCTGAGCGGGACAAGCGAGCATAGCCCTGTCAGTGGGCTCTGGTTCTTGCCTTAGGAAGCCCTGCCCTGATGAGTGCTGGAAGGGTGCTTCGGTTTGTTCCCACCATCAACCGTGGGCCCCCATGTACACAGGCACACAAATGCGTGTGCATACATGTTCACACACATATAGACATGCATACACACATACATACAATGCACACGTGAAGATGGAAAGAGGGATAAATGAATGAAATGCTGAATTTAATAGACTTCCCCTCTTGTACTGAAGAGGAATGTCTGCAAACAGTTGGGGTATTGTCTACCCATGAAGGGCACTGCCCTCAAGCATGCATTTTTTTCTTGTTCAGAGGCTTCGAGGACTTTTTGTAATTATTATTCACTTTTCCTTCTCCAGTGCTGCGGACTGAACCCACAGCCTTGGGCAAGAACTCTTTGATAGAGCCAAATCTCCTTCCCATCTTAAAAATGGCCAGTCATTGGTTCTGCGAGGTAGCAGTGGGCTGGCCTCTGGCTGCCCACTACAACGCCAAGGTTTCTTTCTTACCTCAAAATAAAGCAGTATTCTCCCTCACTCCGCCTTCTTCTAGATCCAGCCACATTTCTCCATCCAGAGGCACCAGGAGTCGGTGTGGTGTAGTTTAGACTGTTTGATGATGAATACCTCATCCCTTACACATCGATTCTGTGTCCCTGAAGATGGGAGATTCATGGATGTAGTGTTCTACAGCTGCCCTAACTCACTGAGGATTTCAGTCAGAAGCAGAGCTCTGCTCCCTTACTGTTGAAAGCCACACTTTTGAGTATTTTTTTGACAAGTGGATGTGACAAAATGTGGTCTTGTTGGTTCTTACTTAGGTGTCCCACACTCTGTCCATCCAATGAATGTACTTCTTTTTGCCATGTGTGCAAGCAAGCACAAAAAGAACTGTACATGTTAGCATCTCTTCATTGCAGCCTTTTTTCTTTTTTTTCTGTCTTGGTTATGTTCCTTTGTGCTCAGGAGGAGGCAATGGTTGGAAAATATTCTGTGTCTTGGTATCCATTCCCTGCTACTACAGGAAGGGCGAGACTTTTACAGTCTGCCAGAGCCCTGCATCTGGGTCTGTCTGTCTGGCACCTCCACCGAGGGTCTGGATGTAACCTACAAGCTCTTTGACATGGCCATCAGATAATGTTGTTGGACTGTCACCTTGTCAATGAGAATGAAGTGCTCCAAAAGGAGCTGTCAGTCACTCTCGAAGCTGTGCTTGGTTGGAGGCTGGCTTTTCAGCCTGTGCTTAGGTCTCATGCTGGAGGTATATGTTGACCAGCAGAGATTGAATCTTCCTGTCTTACTATCCTTTGCATGTGTGGACACGCATCGTGTGAGCTCTCCGAGACAGCAGCCAGGTAGCACATGCAGACCACCAGCTCTTGTCTTGGGCAGCCTCTCTATAGTGGGCTGGACACCCAGGCTTGGTGAAGGCTGCCTCATAGTGTCCTGGTTGAGGGTCTCATGTTCTGCCTTTTTCCCTTAGATCTCATAGGGCCATAGCTCATGGAGCCTTCCTCCGGTGGAGTGGGTACTATTCTGGATAGTGGGGAGACGGGAAGAAGGGCAGATTCACTCTATTTTGGACCACAGAACCAGAATTAAAAGCCCGGTGGCCTAGGACAAGTCGTTGGAAATCTCTGGGCCTTATTTCGTTATCTGTAAAATGGTGACAGTCAAGTCATTCATAGGTCCCTCATGTGCTGACAGTCACTGGTGACATCGATGAAGACTCAGAACTGAGAGACTGTATTCAGTGTGTGTGTGTGTGTGTGTGTGTGTGTGTGTGTGTGTGTGTGTGTGTGTTCCCTTTCCTCTGGAGTTCCTTCCCTACACTATTTTTCCAAATAAGTCTGCCTTCTCAGTAGACTCAGTGAGAGCCAATAAATCCTCATCTAAGGCACCAGGAAGGATTATGGCGTTCCCCAGAAGACTCTGGCAGCACACTGGTCTAAGGTGGTTTGGGGTCAAGCTTAAGGTCAAGTTGAGGCTCCTTCATTGGAAGGTCATTGTCTCTTCAGTTGACCAGTTGGTCCCATATTGCTCCCAGGTCCCACTTGGACCACATAAGTGAGCACTGACAGTGTGGGAGGGGGAAAAGCTTCTCTTAGATTCTACTCCCTATTTTATATCTCCTGGGGTCCGAGTTCTGAGGAGCATGTGAGGGGTCCCCCCCACACACACAGCTGTAACAGCAGCCTGCACTCATGCTGACATAGACTGGAGCGGTTGCCATGGGGACCAGGATCTGTGCCCAGATGTGTTCTCTGAGCAAAGAAGACAGGATGGGGCTTCTCCCTGGAGAAATGGGAGTTTTGCTTTATAGAGGGGATAGAGGGAAAGAACCACAGACCCCATGCCTGGCTTTCCCAGTCAGACCTTGGAAGTCACCTCCTCCAGGAGTTTTGTGGCCTGTGTCTGAGGTGCATGTAGGGTAGCACGTTCACTCATAGTCACTGTCTTCCTCATAGACCCTCTTCCTGGCTGCGGTGCAGATGGAGAGGTATTGTTATTCTGGAGCCACCATCCATCCAAATGCTTGGTGTCACATGTAAGGGGGGAGAACCTTATTGATGGTTCACCAGTACTAGGTCTCCCCAAGTCTAAGACTCCATTTGTCCCTTGTGGCAATCCCCAATAGGGAAGCTGTACTTCCTGGGTGGTGAGGAAAAAACAAACAAACAAACAAACAAACAAACAGGAACTGGCTCCTCAGAAGAAGAGGCTTTCACAGAGACAAGTGTGATTCCAAAGACACTGCATCCGTAAACATGTTTGTCTTCCCAGCAGCTGAGGACTGTTCCCTGCGTTGGGATAATGCTATGCTTTCTCATCCTGGCAGTTGGTATTCAAGGTTGCAATAGTCATTAGGACCCTGACTTTCCATCTGTCCTGTGATGCAGAGATGGGCAATCTGTACCAAAGTTCTCGGTACTGGCTGGATGTCTCTGGACCCCTTCTTACACTTCTGTGGGATTTTCACAGTCGGTCTCCCTGGAACTAGGATCTTGACTGTAAGTAATGCAGAATAGGATGGTTTGTGGGTCAGAAAGTTGAAACTAGAAGGCAAAGGTCACATGACCACTTGCTCAGTAGTTTCTTGCCTAACTCTTTTCAGTGACTCTTGGCATCATTCTGCCTCAGTGAATGTGTATAGCAGTCTGGTAGACCAGAAGGTACAGGTTTAAGTCACTTAAAAATTTAAAGTTTTAAATATGGCAAAACACATGTAGCTTAGAATTTGCCATCTGCAATATTTGAAGTGTACAAGTCACTTGTCTCACATACATAAGTGCTCTGCTGTCAGGACTGACATCATCTCCCGAACTGTTAATCTCCTGAAACTGCACCTTCACACTTGTTAATGTTACCAACTGCTCCTTCTCCTCACCCAAGGGAGCCCTGTTCTCCTTCCTGTGACTTGACTGCCCTAAAGAGCTGGCTGGGTAGTTCTGGAAGTGGATATTGCTGACACATTATCATCATCAACTAAATAGTTACCATAGTGATCTCCATGGGTGTGGGGCTGTAGGGGAGCACTCTAGATGGGGGACACCTGAGGTGGGAGAAGCAAAGGCAAGCGCTTGGCCTAAAGAGGGCATTCATGTGGAATCAGTCAGTCTTTGTTCTCCTGTGACTTGTTTATTTCTGTGTAAAGTGTCTTCAGGGTTCTTTGGTATTAGACTATCCACCTTCTCTAAGGCTGGATCATTTACCACTGTATGAAGACCTCATTCTGATTACTCATCTGTTGACAGACAATTGAGCTGTTTTTGTGCTTTGGCTCGGTTGTGACTCATGCTGTAGTGAGCATGGGTGTGTAAATGTCAGCTCAGGGTCAAATCACTTTTTTTATTTTTTATTTTATTTTATTTTTTTATTTACTCAAATCACTTTTTAAAATGGATAACTTGAAAGCAACACCACTCGGCCTACCTCCTAGGATTGTTGTGGCAATGGGTGGGAGTGCTCTGTGGAGGGCTGGATTCCAGGTCATCTCTGTCATTAGCCTTGACTGGGAAGACTCAGCTTTCTCCTAGAGGAGGAAGCTTGTGGTACCTTCTTTAATCTTATCCCTGTTGCCTGGGATACCTTCCTCAATCCCATCCCTGTTGTTGCCTTGGATACCTTTCTCAATCCCATCCCTGGATGGGATTCACAAAACAGAGGAAACTAAAACACTGGTAAGGGTGTCCAAGTGTGTTGTGAGGGCAGATCTTCTCATACCCTGCTTCTTTAAACATGAGTTTCTTCCAGAATATTCTATCTCACAAACCCAGAATTAACATGCAACTACCATGGACCTGGCATCTCTCAGTTCACCCAAGGGTAAACAATTGACCTTTGCACCAGCCTTTATTTTTTTTTCCTAACACAATCAATTAAGACAAATTCAGCTCAAATTTTCAATTAGGGACCCACGGCTTATGGATGTGACCCACCTTTTTCTCATGAGTTCAGACTGTAATAGGACTTCTATGCCTTACAGTACAAACATTATAGGCCTCTGTTTCCCTCCCCACTACCATGGTGCTCAGTTCCTAGCCGTGGTACTTTTAGTCAGGTTCTGTGAGCCCCTTAGAGCCTCTGCCCAGGAACCCCAGGGTGGTTTAGACTTCCCCAGTACAATTGTCCCCTGTGCTCTGCCTGTGTCTCCTTTATCCTGGACCTCCACACTGCAGCTTCTCATTCTGCCCCAGGCACAGTTGCCCCAGATGCTCTGGAAGCCGCTTCTTTTGACAGTTGTTCAGAGTCCCCTCACTGGGCCTGCGTGCAGCTTTTACTTAGTAATCTCTTCCTGAAGCCCACACCTCACAGCTCTGCTTCCCATCCCACTTGGCTATCAGCCTGTCTGCTCCCCCTGCTCTGGGAACTTCCTGGAGCAGGGAAAGAGCTTTGGGCACATTCCAAGGCCTCACAGGACATTTGTTCACAGAATGGCAATCTCCCCTGCTAGATATGCTCTTGGGGTCAGGAATGTGATTTCCGCCATCAGGTTCATTTCTTCTTGGTCCCCTGTATCTGATGAAGCACCTGGTTTGACAAGAACCCAGAAAATGGTTGTTTAGATAGATGAGTGAATGAATGACTGAGGCTGAAGCCTCTGCGAGCTTTGGGTAGAGCTGGGTAGTTCTGGAAGTGGATATTGCTGACACATTATCATCATCACTAAATAGTTACCATGGTGACCTCCATGGGTGTGGGGCTGTGAGGGAGCACTCTAGATGGGGGACAGCTGAGGTTGGAGAAACAAAGGCGAGCGCTTGAGTAGAGCTTGCAAAGCTGTGTGCGCCTGTGTGCTTCTCTCCTGTGATCCCCTAGAGCTGAGCTCACAGCCTCCTTGCTGTCAAGAACCTCAGAGAGAAGACTTTTAAAACTATACCCTAGCTTCCTTTCTCCAAGAATACCTAAGGCTGTTGATTCAGAGTCTTGCCTTCCTGCCCAAAAGTCATGAACAACCTAAAACTTGTAATTCCTAGCTTTCCACCATGTCCCCAAACATGCTTTTTTTCTATCCCTTTTCCTTGGCTGTCTTTTTAGACCAGTCATGCAGACCTCTGGGTATTTGCCATGTGTCGTCTTTGTTTCCTGGCATCATTTTGGAACCTACTGCCTGATCCCCTAGCCTATTGAGAGGAAGCAGAGCCTGGGGCACTAGCCTCTGCCCACTGGAGCCTACCACCAGGGTTGTCACACTTCCCCCATGAAAACCCACATTCTGCTCTGTTTCTTCTGAGTCTACGAAAAACTCCAACTGCTTTTTGGCAAGGCTTGCTACTTCTTAATCTTTTCTCACAACCTGTGACTGAACTGTGCATTGCAGGTATCAGGACCCAATGCATCTTTAATTCTCTATTATTGATGGAAATTTAGACTCTGGGAAGCAAAACTGGCTTTGGGATTGACTTTCATCTGTTAAACTCACCTTTAGTATTGATCAGTGCCCATGGTACTGTGAAGACCAGGTCTGGGCTTTTGCAGGTGAATAAAAAGTGTTATTACAGCTGATTTTGAGGCTCATCCCAGGGACTGTTATAGCCTTAGGGCATATGCAACTCTGATTTTCACCATAGTCATTTAGTCTGAGCATCTCTTCAGGTTGGCATTTGAGACCTCTATGGGTAGGACATGCCCACTTCCAGAATAATTCTCTGCCTTCTACAGAGCCAGCCCATTTCTAACATTGAAGTGACTTTTAGCTATCATGCGCTCAATGCAGCCTTGAGTCTGCCAGGCAAGATTGTACACACATGCAGGAATGCCGTGGCACTATGGCTTGAGGGTCCTGGACACAAGCTAAAGGTATCAAACTATGCTAACTGTGGGTTACTTTACCACGTGGGGTCAACTCTGGCAGGCATGCTTTTGGCATGATTCAGATAGTCTGACTACAGCTGTTCAACCTTCTGACCATTATCATCAGCCTATCATGACATCTGGTTCTTGCCTGGTTGATGTGGCCTGTGGGGAGATGCGCTTGAGCATAGCTGTTTTTTCCTCACTCCCGATGCAAAATGAGATGTGGGGACTCTTGGCTCCGTCTGTGCAGGATGCTTGTCTTTTAGTAAGTACCAAATCTCAGTGGTAACCCCTTGTGGAACGTGGCTGTGGAGAGAGCACACACATCTTCTGCTTCTACAATGTTACTAGAGCAGGAGGAGGGCTGGGTATGGGAGAGCAGTGCTGCCTGCCACGAAGGTGCTTTATTATCACTGATATTGGTTGACTGGATGTCAGAGGGTTGGCTGGAGATGCAGCCACCACAGAGCTCACAGCCTCTGGGGAAATATGTTCTGGGCGCAAACACTTAACTCTCAAACTGGCTTATGAACACAAGCATTTCTCTGTATCTTGACAGCATGTTTCTGTCTTAGACATCTACTGGATTCTCAGGGGGTTTGTGGGTGCATGGTTTATCTGGTTTGACTTTTTGGAATAATGTGTATATTGGGCAGACATGGTGTTGGCAGAGGTGGCATGGCTATTCTGTCATGTTAACAAAGAGCATGTGCATATGGGTTATTCCCCAAGTTCAAGGCCCAGCCTACCACCAGAACTTGTTGAACTTTGCTCAGTTTCCTTTAACAACTTCTGCTGTCTGAGAGGCTTTACCAGCCTTCACTTATGTCCTCCTAGTTCTGGAGGCTGGAATTCCATGTCCAGGATGTGCATATATACACCTATAGACTATGTCTTCTTTCGTACACTCTCAAGGCCTTTGTGTACATGCTCCTACTTCAATCACTTCTTATTATAAAAACAAAGGCAGATTGGAATTATTTTCCTCATAAGATTTTCTTTCGAGAGAGGACAGAAGGCCCAGGAGACAAGAGTACTTGCTTTTGCAGAGGCCTGGAGTTTAGTTACCAGCATCCACATTAGGTAGCTCAGATGTCTTGTAACTCCAGAGAATCTGATGCCTTCTTCTGGAATCCATGGGTACCCCCCTCCCACAGGTGCATATACACAGATACATTTACATTACATGCACCCAAATAAAAAGTGATCTATGTTGATGTTGCAAAGATTAGCCTTCCAGTGGGGTTAAGCTACCACGTAGGCATACTCTCCTGGAAACTCATACTGTACACTTGTGTCCTCAAGGCTCCAAACAATATAGAAACTGCTCTCCTGCCCCCAAACCTCAGAACTTGATCCTCTCTTCTTCATTTCACTTGCTATTGATTCTGTCTGGAATGCTTTTTCCAAAATGATAGTGAGCTGGTATCACTTTGGGACATTCTTCATGTTCAGAATTAAGAGTCTGGGGAGGTGGGCATGGGTTGTGAGCATGGCACACTAATGACTCAGACTCAGCTTGATGGTCACCGGAGGACGTGAAGAAGGAGTGTGGAATGTGAAACTATTATCCCAGAGTCTGCATGACCCTGAGGATTGACAGCACTAACCCTACCCAGGGATGTGGGAGGTCCTTGAAAGGCACATGCTGCAGGTGTGACTGGATGCCCTTCAGGAGGAGGTGGGCTGGGAGCTGCTTCATACTTGGTCCACGAGTGAAGGACAGCGTGAGACACCCCAAGCGGAGATTCTAGCAGAAACCTCTTGGCATTCAGGTATTCTGGCTGTAGCTGTCTAACCTTTGAACCATCAGCACCTATGCACCCTGACATGTGTGTTCCCCACTTGGTCCTTTGTATAGCAAAGGTAGTATGGTCTCTATTTTTATTCCAGTGAATAAAGAAATCCAGAAATAAATTAAAAAAAGAACCAGAAATCCATTATTCTTTGCTGATGTTTCACACTTGGTGACAAAGGTCTTCGTGTTACCAAGTTGATTGGGGGTATTGGGTGGGAGAGACCAACATGGAAAGCCAAGCAACCACTCTCTTGATCCAGTCATGATTAGAGATTCTGAATTTGTGGTTAAAATGGGACAACAAGAGAGCTGGCCCCTGGCTCGAAGCAGCCTGGGGTGGGTGACAGATGGGAAGATGGAGGAGCTTGAGAGAAGATGAGAACAGAGTAGAGAGTTAACTGTCTGACATATGCCTCTTTGGAAGGAAGAAATCAATTATTATCAGTGTGTCGGTCACCCAGGGATCTGTTGTGACTAGCTGTATTCCTTGCTAGCACTTGAGGCTGTGAAAGAGTGGAGAGGCATTCTGGGCCCCGTGTTAGCTAGGGATGGGCTGTTCGCTGATGAGTGACCACGTGGGTACCACGTCAGAGCAGCCACCTGGGCTAAAGTCAGCAGTCCCAGTGGGAACCCATGTTCCCATGAGACTCCCAGCCACCTGCTTGCCAGGCATGAGCTGTGTTTTATGAGTCTTTCCTCTAGAGAGAGGCAGAAAGGGCAGGTCCAGTCTAAGGCAAGTGAAAGCCACACTGTCCCTGATCCACAGAAGCGTATAAGTGGGAGGACTCTGGCTATGAGACTATTCAAAGATGCAGGAAGCTCTATCTACTGGGGGGTGGAGGAGGAAGAAGTGTCATGTGGACAGGAAAAAAGAAAGCACTTAGCAGAAGGCAAGAGCAGTTGGGAAGGAGCACAGAAGAGTCCATGCCATGAGTGGTGACAAAAGAACACTGATGGCCAACGACCTTCCTTCATTGTAGGACTCTTCGCTAAAAGAGCTTTGCCCTGCTGTAGTGTGCCAGGAATTCTTGTCACTGGTTATCAGATCAGCCAAAATCACCCCACATGTCTATCCAGGGGTGGGCCTTTCATCCTTTTGTGGATTCTCTCAGGTCACTGAGTGCTCACCTTAGTGACCTTGGCCTGTTCACATCCCCTTTAAGCATTGAAGTCCCATTAGAATGTCATGATCTTTGGCATCTCTTTGAGTACTAATTCCATACTTTCAGGTGGAAACTATTAACTACACCTGTCCCAGACATTTTATTTATTCATTGATTTATTTATTTAGCAGTAAAGACAAAGCTATGGTATATATCTCTGTAAAGGTGGGTGGCAAGTCCTTCCCACACCCTGCACTCTGTTAGTTCTCTTTTTGGACACCCCTATAACACTGCCCTGTGTCACTCATCTGGCTGCATCTCTGGAGGGAAGGGAACAGTACCCCATGTCCTACAGCAGTAGCACAGCATAGGCTCTGGGACTTGGCAGGTTCTGATACCACTGGGTCCTAGCTTTCTCATCTAGAAAATGGCCACAGGTTGTTCTTTGTTCTGTGGATCAAAGGTGACTTTATGGTAAAGTGAAGGGTAAACTATAAAGTGTCATGTGCATGCTTTACAGGGAATTTCTTCATGGCAACTGGCCATGTTCTGAGAAGTAGCAAGCACAGAAGAGAGCGATAGATGTCTTTCTTGACCACAGAAGTATCACTTGGAACGTTGTGTGGCTGTGAAGTCCTGTCCCTCAAGAGAATATTGGAGACTGGGAACCGTATCTTTAGAACAAACTGAGCCCAGAGACAGTTTAGGAAGTGTGATCAAAGACAGGCTGCTTGTGATGCTGGCTGAGGCCTGCTTCAGTGAGCTAATGTCAAGGACCCCCTGAAAGGCTGCTGATGTTACCTAAAGAGCCCCTTAGGGGTCACTCCCGGAGGAAAACACAGAAGCAGCAGAAGCCAAGAGACAATGTATATAGAAGACCCCACACGGATGGCCATGTGTCCTGCTTAGATGCTTGTCAGCCAGACTGACCTAGTGTCATCTGGGAGGAGGGGGCATCAATTCAGAAAACGCTTCTGTCTGCATTACTTTTCCATGGCTGTAATAAGGCCCATGGCCAAGGCAGCTTATAAAAGGAAGCATTTAACTGAGCTTATGGTTTCAGAGGTTTGGGGTCCTCAGTGGCAGAACAATGACGTGGCAGCAGGATCATCTGAGACTTCATGTTTCAAAACCACAAGTGTAAGGCAAGGAGCCCACTGGGAATGGCACATGTCTTTTGGAATGTTAAGTATTCCCGCAGCGACACATCTCCTCTGAGGCCACACCTCCTAATCTGTCCCAGTCTCACCTACTGGGGACCAATACTCAAGAGTATGATCCTACAAGAACCATTCTTATTCAGACTCCCACAGCCTCAATTAGATTGGCTTGCAGACAAACCTGCAGGACCTTTTCCTGGTTGACAATGGATGTGAAAACATCCAGTTCACAGTGGGCACTGCCATGCCTGCGCAGGTGGTCCTGGGGGTGTAAAAGAAAGCAGACTGAATAAACAAGCCAGAGAGCAGCATTCCTCTGTCTCTGCTTCAGTTCCTGCCTTGGTTTCCCCTAATGATAGGTTGTAACCTACACTCCAAATAAACCTTTTCCTCTCCAAGTTATTTTCGGTCATGGCGTTTTATCACAGCAATAGGAAGAAAACTAAGGTACTATGGGACCCTGAAGGAGGCTTATATTGGGTGCTCAAGGTGACAGGGATGTCAGAGAATGTAGTGTTCTCTTACGGCTTCCCTTCCTGGCTGCTTGGTATCTAGAAACACTGAAACTTGAAGAGGGACTAAACAAGAAGCTAGCCTGCAAGCTCCCATCATAACCCTGCTGCCAGGTTTGCTGGGAATCTGCTGTGTGTTTTAATCACTGGGAATGTCCATGTGAACTACTGTTAGCTGTAGGAAACTGCTGGACTGTATGCTAGGCACACTTTGGGTGCTTTGGGGTTTGTAGAAGATAGGTCAGGTTCAAAGTCAAGTAGACAATGAGGTTCTAGGCCTCAGGTATGTTTGGAGGGAGAGGTGGATTCAGGGGAACATGAAGTAAGAAGTCATTCATGAGCCAGGATGGAGTGAAAAGGCTCTTAGGAGGTACTTGTTTACCAATCCTTGGGTGTCAGAGGCTAAATAAAATTTAATTAAAACTGTTAATAGGTTGAAGGGGGGATAGACAAGACTGGATAACTTATGGAGCAAGTATCTTGGCTATGGTTTCCAAATGCCCGGAAAACACTCCTTTAACAGAATAAAATAGGGTGGGGTGGGGGTTGGAGAATCAGTAGTCAAGAATACTCACTTCTCTTGCACAGGACCAGATTCAACAGTCATATGTCATTCACAATATATACCAGTTCCAGAATATTCAGTCCCTCTTCTTACCTCCATAGGTACCAGGCACACACATGGTACACATACATACAAGACACTCATACACATAAAGAAAAATATGTGAGAAAAGGAAGATAAAGGAATCTGTAGCTGAGTTAGTGGGCGGCAAAATAGGATAAATTCATTAACCATCGAGCCAGCCAATGGTGTTTAGGACAGTATGTTCAAGTCCTCAGGAAGTTCTTTCTGCAGAATATAGAAACCAAGCCATATGTGCACGTGCATGACCTCAGCAGTAAGAGAGGCTGAGGGAGGAGGATACAGGAGATCCTATTTTTAAGTAGGAGGTAGACAATCGAAGCTGGCAAGGTTCAGGAGAGAGCTAACCATCAAGGTTTGCAGTGGAAGCATTCACTTCCGTGACAGTGGCCAGGGACAGGCTGTCATGTTTCCATCTTTGGGTACTGGGCAGCTCAGAGCTAAATTTTATACAACAGTATTCACTCAAGCCCAGCCTTTTCAAAAGATGCTGTAACTGTTCCTTCCTCCACCCACATAGCCCACGTCAGCCTGTCTTTGTTTTTATTTATATGGTTTTCTCATTTGATGGTATGTCACATCTTTTAGAAAACAGACAATATTTTTTAAAAGCATTTAAAATACTTTACTACAAGAGTAGCAAAGAATCCTGCCGTATACACCGTGTTTTCTAGGATTAACTACAGTGACTATGTCTTTGACTCTACCTGTTGCAACAGCTCCAAACTCAGTTTTCTGCACAGTGACAATATGCCAGGATACGTGCATGGATCCACACATCCTGTCAGTTCCTTAATTGGTTTGTATTTTTCATGATGTTAACTTTTATTGTGTGTGTCTCTCTTCTGTTGTGAGTGATCACAGTCTTTTTTGGGGGCGATAAATGTATTATAAACAGAGGGAAAAAGAAATGAAAGACTACAAAATGGAAGTATTTGAAACACCAAGAACTTTGACAGGGGCCGGGGGCTGGAGAGATGGCTCTGTGGTTAAGAGCACTGGTTGTTCTTTCAGAGGACACTGATTTAATTTTCAGCACCTGCATGGCAGCTTATAACCTTTTGTGACTCTAGTCCCAGGGGATCCAAAACCTCCTCTGTCCTCTGCAGGTCCTGTACTCTCGTGGTGCACAAACACACATGTAGGCAAAACACCTGTACACGTTAAATATAAATAGACAAATCTTTAAAAGATTGAAAGAAAATTGACAGTAGGTAACTTATAACTGAGACAATGGCGATTTGCAGTTCTTGCAGTATACTTTCATATTATTTTAATTACATTTATTTACTCATTTATTTATCTCCATGTGTGTGCATATGCCACAGTACACACATAGATCTCAGAAGACAGCAGGCTGGGGTCAGTTCTTTCTTTCTACTCTGTAAATTCTGGGGATTAAAATTAGGTCACCCGGCATCTTTGTTCACTGAGGCATCTTTCTGGTCTGTGGTCACCAGACTTTCTTCCTCAAAAGGTATTGTGGACAGACTTTGCCCCTTAGCATGAGAGAGATTAGGACATCCCTGATCAGCAGATGGGCCACCCTGCTGGAGTCTCCTACTCTTCTGTGATGGCAGAAGACGACTTTTATCTGTGTTTATTGTCTGCTTGGCTTGACTTCTCTAAGGAGCAGACGGACAGAATGGAGAGAGCGTCTTGCTCTCCCCTCTCCTGGCCGAATGATTGATGGGAGAGCGTGTGCCTCAGAGAGTTAAGTGGAGTTCTGGTTGGTGCTCTGGGGAAGGAAGAGGTGCATGAAAGATGAAGAAAACCACTTATCGAAAAAGAAATAGGAAGCAGGGCCCAGCAGAGAGGGGCTGGAGGACTTGAAAAGGCAATGTAGGGAAGTGATGCGTGAAAGAGGGAAGAGAAATCGCAATCCAGAGGGACGGATTGATGGACAGTGCTGTAAAGAACCGGAGAAGATGATGGGAACTAGAGGATGCGGGGCATTCCGTAAGCTTATGTCACACCCAGCAGTAAGCTCAGAAGATTAAGGAAAATGAGGAGCTGGGGGAGAAAGTTTGATGAGAAAGAGATGAGTTCCCTCTGTTTCTAATTGAAGAAATCCTGGGGCCATCAGTTAAGTCCAAATGTCCATGAGAACAGCTGTGTAAGGAGGAGAGAGAATCACTGGCTCCAGGGTCTGGGGCCAGGTTCAAATTGCAGAAGAAGATAGGAACAGAGTGAAGGAGAAGAGGGTACCAAAATCCTTACCAAGCTCTGTGGACCAGGAGCGCTTACGACTCCTACCTCAGTGGTCATCTCTAGTCCTGACCCCCTCCCATGTATGCAAGCTTACTTTTATCTGCGCATGCTCCACCCAGCCTGGATTGACTCATAGTCGTCACATAGTGTGTGCTTGTGTGAGGCTAATGCTAGGTGTTTCAGTATGTAAACACCAGTATCTTTGTGTTGGGATGGATTAAAATTTATTTTCCATGCACACACGAGTACCACCGGTGTGTGCCTGTAGAACTGAGGTCACTCCACACTCTATTTCCAGGGATATCGAAGCTCATGCATAGGAAAGAGGATGGTGGCTCAGGGCTGCCATTCCAGCCTTTGAGAAGCTGGGGTAGGATAGGAGGTTAAAGCCAGTCTGGGTGACGAAGTGGGCTCTTGTCTTGGAGAGGGAGCGTTGCAGGAAGGGGAGATAGAACACACACACACACACACACACACACACACACACACACACACACACACACACTGTTGATCATGGGAGAATTTTAGGGCCAAGCCTAGTGATGAGTGTTAACTTCACTTACTTCCTACCAGCTTTAATTCATTAACACAAATGCCCTGATTATTAAGGAGACTGGAGAAATATGCGTTCCCTGGGTTTTCAAGGAAAGGGGGCAGTTTTGATTGATAGATGTATACATAGAGGTTAATAACAGTATTTTATAAAGTTTGCTTCATAAAATAAGTGAAGCTCAAACCCATAACAACATCGCTTCCAGAGGGTTATGTCTACTTCTCAAGTCTTTACTCCTTTAAAAAATTTGCAAAATGATTTAACTGTCCTGAACTTGATGCATCAATCTCTTTTTCCTTGGGTCCTGGGCATGATTGTTTCGAAGTAGGTGCCTCACAACCCTAGAGGTTTTGGGTCTTTGTGTTTCCTGTGTGAAGGCTCATGTAAGTAAGGTCACAAGCCTAGGAGAAAATAGGATTCCATTTGTACACACTTAGGTCATAGATCCCAGGTCACATTGACCTTGGTTTTCTTGAGAAGCCAGCGTCTCTCCCTTACCTCAGCTTTGGCTGAGTAGACCACCAGGGGTATGTTATTCTTCCTCACAGTCTGAGGCCCATTTCTTCTAATGCCTGGGCAGTGCTAGCGTGTATCAGGACAGGTCCTGTGCTCACAGCTTTTTCTCCTTTCTTGTTGGACTTCCGAACTAGACCCAGCTTGCCTTCTGCTGTCATGTCTGGTTTCTTTCAGCAGACATGTCTGAAAGAAATGTCTGTTCTACGGCATTCTGTGTTTCCAGATCATTTTGCCCTGGATGTATTAGCCCAGTGCTGTCCTCGTTTCACCCCGTATGATGTTTGCTTGCTCGCTTGCTCTTTAGAGGGAGGAGCAAGGCTAAGGGACCCAGCAGGCTGTGAGATAAGGGCAGCAGCAGCTCCTGCTGTGATGTCCTGGTCTGACCTACACACACACACAGATCCCCTGGAAGGGCCTTGGTTGCAGACCTAGCAATGTAGCTGCTGGCAGCTGCCTGTATTTCTTCTCTGTACATCCACCCTCCCTCCTTCTCCATATTTGGACTAAGTAGACTTAAGGGGCCTGACCCTCAGCCCCTGCTCCAGAAAGATGGAAATGGATTTCTCATTCTGAGTCCTCCTCTGTGCTTTCTTGGGACTTTGAACTGACACTTGAGGTTTCTGTGACATTCTATACAGACCCGTCAGTGAAATTTCAGCACCATGGACAGAGCCCCTTATATATATTTGCTGCCTTGGATCAATTGGGGGAGGGGATGACAGCTTCAGCTCCTGGTCAGGGCACCATTAAAATTCTTCAGTGCTCAGGACACAGGCTTGTGAGGTGGCTTCAGAACCAGGCACAGAGACCTTTCCAAAAGGGAGCTCCATACCATGGACAGCATGTTAAACAGAGCCACCCCAGTCTTGTGGGTCTGTGTGCTCATTGCCCTGATAAAGGATTCTCAGTTCTCAATGGAGGCAGAGATTCCCAATGTTCACTACACAAACTGACTTGTGTTGGCACTCACCCAAACTGGGGATTGGCCTTCATGGCTCTGCTCTGCTGTCAGCTACGAGGGCTACTTCTAGTCAGTCTGTTCCCTTTTGTTTGCCTGTTAGATTTTTTTTTTTTTTGGAGGGGAGGACAGGGTTTCTCTGTGTAGTCCTGGCTGTCCTGGAACTCAATCTGTAGACCAGTCTGTCCTCTAACTCAGAAATATGCCTGTCTCTGCCTCCTGGGTGCTGGGATAAAAGACATGCACCACCATCGCCTCATGTCTGTTCCCATTTTTCCTAATTTGGAAAATTCAAAACAGCCCTGAGTTTTTTCTAAGGTTGAGAATTGCCACTGTCCCTGTGCTATGGGGCCAGATTTCAGTGTGGTGCTGCAGCCCTGCTGTTTCTGACTAAGCCACGAGGCAAGTCATTCCTGATCTACGTCCTTCGCAGACAGCACAGCAAGATCACAGACTGTAGACCTGGCCTTCAGTCCCACGGTGGCTGGGAACACATTTGCTATTTTCTGGATCATTTGTAAAATGAAGATATTATTTACTACTCAGAGCTGTTATTGTAGTTGGTATCAGGATTATTATATCCCTGAATTATCTTTTTTATTATTATTATTTTAGCTGTCTTCTTGCTTACACTTGTGCTTTGTCCTCAAGGTATAGTACAGCGTGTGTGTGTGTGTGTGTGTGTGTGTGTGTGTGTGTGAGAGAGAGAGAGAGAGAGAGAGAGAGAGAGAGAGAGAGAGAAAGATGGGGATGCACTAGGGATGTGCATCAGAAAGCTCTCTATTGATTTCTCCTTATTTTTTGAGACATGGTCTCTCACTGAACCTAGAGCTTATAGATTAGTCTAGACTGGTTGCCAGTGTGTCCAGGGTTCTTCCTATCTCTGCCTCTCCTGCACAGACTCTGGTTTTTATGTGGGTGTTGGGCTTGAAAGCAGGGCCTCGTGCTTGCTTGGAAAGTGCTTTATCTCACTGAGCCATCTCTCAGTCTCTATAATACTTTTATTCTATTATTTTTGTTTCATAGGTGAATTTTAATTTAGACCTTGTCACCTGTATCTTGTTAATGTCATACAAGCAAACATCTTGCGTTGTGGGAGAAATTGAACCTGAGAGACCTAGACTGTACCCAGTAGTATCCCCTGGTTTCATCCTTTACAAGCTTTTATATAGATACTATTACCTCGGGCGGACATACATTTGGGCATGCCGTGGACCCTCAAACCTTTGCTAGTGCAGGGTGCCGAAAGGACAGTGACCAGGTGACGAGGCTTCCACTCTATCCTCGGGTCTCAGTCCTTGGGCTGCACACCAAGGTCCTCACTGTCCCTCCTTTCCACCCAGCACTGCGCGATGCCTGGAAGAGGTACGATGTTTCTCTAGCATGAGGAGCCCAGTCTGTAAACAAACCCTTGAGCTGCTGCTGCCACCGCCCTGGCAGCAGATGGTTCTGCAGCTGCCCACTGGGTGGGGCATCCCTGGGAACAGAACAGACAGGAAGGCTCCAGGCTCTGCGGTAAAGCAGAGGCGCCCAGATAGAGCCCCGAGGAGAAGATGAGGAGCCTTAGAAAGGCAGAGACTTCCTTCCTTTATTCTAGGGCATGCCTCTTGTTTCTGTCTTCCTCCTGTAGCCAGCCTCCCCATCCTTTCATCCTCTCCTTCCTTCATTACTTCCTTCCCTTTCTTCCGTCTCCCTTCCTAACCCTCCCCCCCACCCTTAATTCCAGTGAGCTTTCCCTTCTCAGGACTGGGATAAACATTGCTCTCTGCCATGGCGCAGTCCAACTGGGTAGTGCCGAGGCAACTAACCCATGCCTCGGAAGTGGTTCCCGCCCCTGCCAGTAAGTGAAAGAATGTAGATATGTTGGCTTGTGTTAGCCTGAAGCAGCCTATGTGGATAGAAGGCTAGGTGGGCTGGCCAGATGGACATACCTGGGCATGGAATTTAGCAAACTCGGGCAGCACCTCCCTCCATGATTGGCTGTGCAAGAGTTCTTGGCTTTGAGGCCATTTCCTGTCTGCTAGGCGGAAGTTCCTGTCTTGGAAGGACAGCTGTAAATACAGGAGGAATGTGAGCAGTAACAGAAGGGTTGCTTGTAATGTACCCTAGTGCATCCTTTCCTGAAAGCACCCCAGAGGGCGGGCAGGCCTTGTTGGGGGCTGAATGGGTGATTTTCCTGAGTATGTGTGTGCCGGGGCCGGGGGGGGGGATCCAGATCTTTGCAGAGGAGTGGACACTACAGTGGGTGTTAAAGGCTGGGGCAAGCCTTCTAGGTGGAGGTAGGAGGTGGCTAGCACAAAAGCAGAGATGTTGGATGGCCCCTGGCTGTGTGGAACAGTAGTTCTCTGCCTACCTCCACAGCCATGTGAATGTGCTGGGATGACATGTGCCTGTGATAAAGAACAGACCCTGGCATGGCCGGACTCTTGACAGTTCTCATTCATTCTTTGCTTTATTTATTGAACATGTGAGTTTTGAGCTCCTACTATGTGCCAGACCCTGCTAGTGTCTCATCCAGCGAACAAAAGAAAACAGGAATCTCTTCCATGTGCACCTTAGGTGATCGTGAGCGGATGGTGAGGCGCTAAGGACAGAACAGGATGTGGGGTTCGTGCAGAGCTGGTTGTCACTGCTCTGGGTTTAGCGTGCAGGGAAGCAGGAGCGGCTTCCCACGAGCAGCGTGATTCTAGGGGTTTGAGGAGAATTTTGAGCTCCCAGGTGAGTTATCCTTCAGGATACTACAGTGGTAGTCGATCTCGGGAGTGGGAGGGATGGAGCCGGAAAGTAACCAGCAGTCAAAAAGGAGGGCACAAAGACTGGGAGACAAGACCTCAGCCCTGGCTTGTGAGCCAGCTCTGCCCTAGGCAGGGAAGAAAGTGAGCCAGGGATACATGAAGGGGCCTGGTGAGGGACACAGAGAATTTACCCTCTTGCCTTGTCTCCTGCCTAGAGACTAATAAAGGGCAGTTAGGGTCCATGCCTGGGCAACTGGCAGGCATGGGGGAGGGTAAAGGGAAAGAAATGACTGCAGGGAGTTTTGGGGGAATGCCAAGGGTGTTATCATGCCAGTTCACACCTGTGCCTCTTTTTTTTTTTTTTTGTGGGCCACTCAGACTGTGGAGCTCAGGGTCTCAAACCACCTGCTTTCCCCATGGGCATCACCTCAGAGCACATGGGTATCTGTAAACCAAAGGACAAGATGTGTAGAGGAGCATGTGCCCACTCTCAGCATGCTCCACATAACCACATAGCTTGTGAGTGCCTGGCGTCTTTGAACCATCAGGGGATTCAATAGTTCAGCCATGTGGAGCATGGAGAGGAGACGGGGATGGGGGAAGCCTGTGAGAAGTGTCTCTGTAGCAATCACCGTAGCCAAGAACTTCCCCGCAAACGTGTGAATAAAAAGTGTGTGGCAATGCCCTGGGGATGAGAATTGACCTGAGCTCGGATTTGCCTCTCCAAGTTAGGTGCATACTGCAAGATGCCTCCTAAAGTTAGCCTCTGTCTGTTCGAGAGTCATCCTGTCAGGCATCCAGCAGGAGAGGCTGATAAGAACATGAAGGACTGGAATGCAACAGGCCAAAAATAGTGGGAATTCCAGGTGAGGTTGTTGCTCTCCTGTGTGTGACTGGAACACTGCAGGGAGAAACACATGAAAGAAATATTGTATGTGGAGGTTATGTGACCTGTGGACCTAGGGCTGAGTAGGACAAAGGTCATCTTGTCTCTCAAGGCATTTGTCACTCCCTGGGCTGTAGACTTCCAGTGCCATGATACTGCCCTCTGTCTGTAAGGCAGGGTTGCCTTTCTAGGAGCCTGTGTTTATTCTGGTGAATCCAAGAGGTTGAAGATGCCCTTTGGGGGCAGTGGAAGATGTTTAGTGTATGGCATGGGGTGGTCATGTGTCACACAGTGTAGAGGTGTCATGTGGAGAAGCCACTTGCATTCATCTCCACAGAACTGAACCGTAAGTGCATATTCTTCCGTGTGGTTCCAGCAAGACTCTAGGGCTCAGGATCTCATTAATAATTCCCACCCTCCATAACCAACCTGATTCTTCACCTCTACCATTATAGCTTCCCACCCTGGCCTACCTACAGGAAGAGTCCTGGATCTAGCCCACAGGAGCTTCAACACCTTTTCTGGGGATCCAGGCCACGGGGGCTCCCTCCCCATCTCTGGGGATCCTGCCTACGGGAGCCCCTCCCCATCTCTGGTGATCCAGCCTACAGGGGCTCCCTCCCTATCTCTGGTGCCCCAGGACCTTTGCATGTCTTAGGGATGGATAGTGTTTGCTCTCTGCTAGACACCCATGCCTGGTGCTCTCAGGGCTCTGCTGGCCAGAAACCCTGGATGTCCCTGCTCTGTCTTCCATCCGCTAGTGACGGAGTGCTGTATCATCGCTCCTGTCCTCTGCTCTTCTTCTCACCACTTGTAAGGTGGGGCAGCTGTACCAGGCTGCCCCTTCAGTGTGGACAGATATTAGGTTTTCTAAAGTTCAAGTAGGGAATGTGGGTAATGATGGGTCCATTCTAGAGTCTGAATGCCTATGGACTAAGGAGTGCTCCAGACAGGTTCGTGGAGCAAGGGGCCCCTTCTACAGTTGAAGGACTTAGGCTGCAATCTTGTAATTCCTGTGCCCACACACATGCTGTAGATGAGGTTGGTATATGTCTATAATGTCAGCAGTAATGGGCAGTGCCAAGACTTAGGCCACATGCAACCTGGACATTGGTCTATGAGGAAATTTCTTGTTCAGAGTAATAGAGCCTGTGAGCTGAGCTTCCCTGGTGGATCTCATGGCTTCTAGTTATCGTAATCGGACAGTTTAAGACTGAGTCACTCCGAGTTGCTTGTCTCTCCATCTGGCCCTGTTCAACATTTATTTCCTGGTATGACTTGCCTAGACCCATTGGGAAAGGCAATGTCCAGGGGAGGAGTATTCCTTCCCTCACATGCTGACTTCCTGTAACCTAACACCAGGTCTGTCTTTAGAGTTAGACCCTTTGAGTCCCACATAACATTCCCAGCAGGCTTTGTTCTGTGTGAAGCAGTATTATTGCAACTTTGCAAAGAATTACAGGAGAAAAAGCATGCAGCTAGCCTGCACATCTTGTGATTCTATGGTTCCGACATTTCTTGTGCATCATCTGACACTCACCCATGCACACACGTGTCCATGTGTGTTAGAAAACCCAATGTATATACACTGTTGAGGTCACTGAGTTCTAGCGAGCAGAGTCCCAGAGAATAGCTCCCTCTGGGCTGATGAGAGGACTCAGTTTGATAAAGAATAAAAAATGAAAAAACAAAACAAATAAACAACAACAACAACACAACTTGCCATCAAGCCTGATGAGCTGAGCTCCCGCCTCAGAACTCACATACTTGATTCCCCACCCCCTGGTTGTGTTCACACACACTCTCACAGGCTTCATCCACCTAGTGGGCCGGCTCACTTCCGCTCCCTCAGTGTGAGGATGGGGGTGGTATTTACTGGAAGGAACCAAAGGGGCAAATGAAATTTTGTGGGCTGGGGGATGTTTTTATTTTTATCCACAGGGCTGTGTAAGTGGATCTTGGTCCCTGTGGGAATTCTCAGGACCAGAAGGCTAGAAACAGATTTGATCAATGAAAGTCGTTTCCAGACAGAACAAGCCATTGATAAATTCTAGCCCTGCCTGGTCAATCAGACTCATCTGTTTCTGGGAGACAAGGAAGAGGAAGCAAGGGAGGGTGAGAGGGAGGGAGTGGGGAGGGGGGGATAATGGCGCCTACTGGGAGGAGGTTCCTGAGCTGGGCCTCCCTAGCGTCTCTGCCGCTGCCCCCTCCTGCCCATGAATCTTTTATTTCCATGTCTGGGAAAAAGGAAGGGATGCAGATTTCTGTCTAATTAGTGTGAGAGGATCCGGGATTGATCTGAGCTTTGATTGATGGATTCATTGCAGCTGCCAGCAGGGTAGTGGGTGACCCCAGGGAAGATGAAGCTGACAGCTGGCTTCTTTAGCATGGCAGAGACTTTGGAAAGAGAATGAACCTTCTCCCCAGAACCTTTGCCCCGCTTTATAAGACTGAGGCATGTGAGGACCAGAACAGGAAACATAGCATTCTTAGGATGGGCTCCTAGACACACAGTCCCTTAGACAGTGACATAAAGGGAGGCAGGAAAAGGGCCTGCTGGATTTTGGCCTGTGGGTGGCTCTGTTCGTCCCACTTGAGGCCATCTGCCCTGTCACGGCAGCGCCTCAGTCCTGTGACCAGACTCCCCTACTGTGGGACATAAGGAGTGACCGAAAGTCCTCCCAGTGATGTTAGTGTGGCAGAGGAGTCTCATCAAACCCACCTTCTCACACTTTCTCCTCAGGTTCTAGGATGTCTCGGCCCCAGGACAGTCTCACGGACTATCTTTCTGCTCCTCCCAATATTTTACACAGAGGGGGAGAACTGGCCTGAGGAACAAGTGACATGGTGAGGACATGGTGGCCCTCCGTGAACCGTGTTCTTGAACTCCATTATGACGCTCTGGGTCTCTCTAGACCCGGTGTGCCCCCTGTCACTCAGACTTGCTTGATGCATTGTAAAAAGGTCTGCTCCAGGTCAGGCTATAGTTTCCAGAAGCTGGAGACCTCTCCTGGTGTCTCTTACTAAGATTGACATCCTGTGGGTGAAACCTGTAATAACCAGCATGAATGAACCAAGGTTTTAGCTGGCAGAGAGGTCATGTCTTGATGGCAAAAGCAGTACAGTTTCTGACAAGGATAAACTGAGGCACGTAGAAAAGTTCTTCCAACTACTCTGCCATGAGTGCTGCCCTGTGCCCTGTCCCTGAGTCTTCTGTGTCTCCTCTTGATGGTTCCAGGTAGGCTTTTAAATTTACCATAGGATGGTCAGTCGGCCTGAAGAATTGGGTACCATTTTTGCGTTCCTGATGCTCACCCATTTCTGGACATTCTTTGGGTCTAGCAGCCCCAGTGTGTTCACTGCCAGAACTACCATTTCCCTCCTAGGTGGTGAAGTCCCAAGCTTTGACCTGCTGACCCCAGAGGCCTTTTACTGAATTCTACTCGGTTTCATTTTTGTTGTTGTGGGGACTATTTTTTGTTTCTTTTAGGTTGTTAGTTGGTTTTGTTTGTTCGTTTTGGTCTCTGACTTCTAGGAAAGACATCATGGGCCACTTTGCTTAAACCAGCCCCAAAGACTGGGGTCCCCTTAAGATTTGGGGTCTTCAGCCTCTTAAGATTGTTTTTTTTGACCCTTCCTCTTTTCAAGATGGGGCTACCCCTGGAGGATCCTGGCTCTGTTGCCCCATCAACAGGTACCATGTCCTCTCAGACATGAGTTTTTGCACATGAGAAGCCTAAATAAAAAGATCTCGCTAAACATTTAGTTTGGAACTTTCTGTGGGTCCAATCCTGACCCAATTTAGGCTCCTCCCTGAGCAAGAATAAACTGGGATGATTCTAGAAGGTTCCAGACGTTCCACAGCTCTTCCCAGTCACCAGACCTCCAGGTGAGGCTTTTCCAAAAATAGGACACTAAAAAATACAACACCTGGACCAGAGAGGCCTCCTGAGTGCCACAAAACCAAGCTTCCCCTCACAGATATTTCTGCCATTGAGGCTTGACCACATACATCTGCCTGCTTTGGTGACTCTACACACTTACCAAGGGACACGCACAGCACTTGCCCTGATCCTGCCTTGCGTTCTCATTGATGTAAGCTGTGGCTTACAGGACACCTGAGTAGCCAGTCCTCTGAGCCAGCTGCTCTAACAAGGAGAGTGAGAGACTGGGTAGTGGATGAAGGCCAGGAAGAAAGGAAGCTGAGTCTTAGGGCTGGCCCAGGATGGACAGTTAAAAATACCACCTAAGGCTCACCTAAGCAGGGTGGAACGCCACTAGGACATGGAGCACATAGGCTTGAGTGTACTTTTAGAGAGTCCAGAATGACCCAAAAAGTCGGGGACCTTTGCCTGCTGTTGCCTATAGCCTGCATCCAGAACATCGGACACTCAGTAGCTGTCCCCACTGACCTATTTCTCATGCTTCTTTAGGTCCATACAGCCTGGACATAGCCCTGGGGAACATTTACAGTAGGCAAGACTGTCTCCCAGGAGCTGAATGAAAGCCATTTCTGGGGGGCTGGAGAGATGGCTGAGAGGTTAAAAGTATTGACTGTTCTTCCAGAGGTCCTGAGTTCAATTCCCAGCAACCACATGGTGGCTCACAACCATCTGTGATAACATCTGGCACCCTCTTCTATATACTGTATACATAATAAATAAATAAACCTTAAAAAAGAGATTTTTTTTTAAAAAAGCCATCTCTGAAGATCACATGACTCCATGCCTACCCCCCAAGGACTGCACTGTGTACTGACCTTATGAGCACTTTGCATTGAGTCCCCATGTCTCTGGAGCAGTTTTCAGAGGGTAAGGGGCAGACCACTTAGACGTGGAAAAGCTGGGTTCAGACCCTGCTCATGCTGTCACACCACCTGGTGCTCATTCAAGAGCAGAGGTTGTTAACTTTGGAATTCTCTTTCTGCTTCCATATTGGTGGGTTGTCTTCCACCCACGACCGACTGCAATTTGCTTTTCCTAAGGTGGGCCAGGTCTGCTGCGCTTCCTGTTGTCTGTCTGACACCCCAGATCCAGATGGCTTACCTCCACACTTGCTTCCTGCTTACTTGCGGATCTGAGTCACAAGGATACAGGTGGCCCCCAGGAATACTTTCAAAGTCACCAGGTTTTTAGTGATGCTTCCAACCCTCTCTGTTCCTTCCCACCATCTTCTGCGGGTAGGACAAGAAGGTGGGAATGTGGATCATTTCAGCCGGCAGCAGTACTTCCTAACAGGGCAGTACCTGTGGTGCAGATCTTAATTCTGAATGCAATAATGCCCAGAACAAGCTGACATTGTTCAGCTGCTCCCACTACCATCCCCCCCACCCTCCCCATCTCCTCACCCCCACCCTGCTCCAGTTCTTACCTGCTCTAGTTCTTCTCTGGCTTCTCTTTTCTGAGATGCAAGATGGCATCTGATTACCTATGTGGACTCTTTGAAAGGTAGGGCCTCTAAGGAGAGGTCAGTGCCTTTCTCACAGAGCTGCATTCATTCTCACTGGACTGGACTGTTATCTCAGGAATGGGTTGCTTTAAAGGAAGGCTGATCTTGTGTCCAGCCTTTGGCATACCTGGCTGTGGTTCTTCTGCTTCACTTCATGAATGAGAGCGGCGGGAGGCCCTTGCCAGCACTAATACTACTAGAACAGTCTCCTCACATATATCTCTTTCCTTTATAAATGACATGGCCTCAGGTATTCTGTTATACTAATAGAGCATGAACTAAGACAACACTTTTGCCCTCTAATACTGAAATACATATTAAGAGATCTCAGCATGGGATTTTGCCAGGCTTTAATTTTATCAAAGGGGCACAGGGATGTTGGCGAAGCAGGGGAGATGGAAAAGCTTCCATGGAGTAGGTCAAGATCTGAACTTGCCCTCTAGTGCATGTGCCCTAACCAACTTATTTCTTTAGAATTGTAGGCAAATCCTTAAGACACAGGACAGGCTGCCTCTTGCCAAAGGCACGATATGCTATATGACAACCAGGGAAATACAGAATTCAACCCCGTAAGCCACAGAGGATCAGGACCTTCACACCAGGATCCTCCTGGCTCAGCATTGCTACTACTTGGCTGCTGCTTGGCACAGGGTGTGAGGAAGACAGAGGGTGGTGTGGTGGAGTGAACTGTGTAGTGCGGCCATCAGGAGGACTAGCTTTGAGCTATGACAGGACTGCCTTTGAGAGCCTCATCAGCAGGGCAATGGGCACCTCTAAGCTTAGTGTTCCCATCTGTGAAATTGGGTCCTTCAGCATCACTTGAAAGCCTTTAAAGGATGAGAAGGATGGTTCCCACCTGTGTGTTCCTGAGGTTGTGTTGTTAAGGTGAATTATCCTACAGTTCTTGCAATAATGGCTATTTCTTTATACTTTTAAACACTTATTTTTGACAGCTTCATACATATGTAAATAACTTTGATCATATTCCCCTATTATCTTGTCTTATCCTCTTCATATTCTGTTGAACCCATTCTTTCCAAGTAGTCCCTCTCTCTCTCTGTGTGTGTGTGTGTGTGTGTGTGTGTGTGTGTGTGTGTCCCCTGCTGTATCTAATTAGGTTGCTTGCATGAGCATTGGTGTGGATTTTGACTGGGGCACAAGCAGTTTACTCATAGCTAGGTCTGCCTCCTCCTTTCTCCAGCAGCCATCAACTGTGTATGGCTCTTCAGGGAGAACTGGGACCTCATGACCTCCCTCCCCATCTGTGCCAACATTGATGGCCTAGTCTTGTGTGGGGAGTCATATCTGCTGTGGGTTCGTAAGTGCAATGTGCATGGCAAGTCCAGAAGTCAGAATTTCACTCCCTCCATCCCCCAGCTCTTATGGTCTTTCTGTCCACTCTCTCGCAATGTTCCCTGCACCTTGAATGGACTGATAATAAGTGTTCTGTTTAAGGCTGATCAGTCAGTGCTCATCTGTTCTCAGCACTTTGTACAGCTTTTTTTCTCTCTGCATTAACCTTTGTCCTCTACAAAAGGAAACTTCTCTGACCCAGCGCTGAGACATGGGTATAAACATGAATATTTAGATTTATTTTTATTCGTGTGTATGTGCACGTGTGTGCACTGCCTAAGGAGGCCAGAAGAAGGCACTGGATCCCCCTGGAACTGGAGTTCAAAGCAATTCTGAACCACCATGTGAGTGCTGGGAGTTGAAAGAGAATCCTCTGCAAGAACAGTAAGTGCTTTTAACTGTTGATCATCTCCCCAGCCCCCAACATGAAAATTTATAAAGCAGTTTGGCATGATGGCTGTTTAACAAACCAATGTAGAAAATAAACATAAAATTCATTATCTTAGCCAATTTAAGTGTACATATAGTTCAATGTCATTAACCGTCTGAACTTCTTTACTTTGTAGATGTGAAACTGGACATATGACATCTGAGCTTCCGTTTCTTCCATGCTCCTTTCTGTTTCTAAGAATTTAATCATCCCAGGGTTCATATTAATTTTTAAAAATAAAAATTAACTAGATATGGTGACATATACCTTCAGTCTTCAAACTTGATAGGCAGAGACAGACAGATCTCTGTGAGTTCAAGGCCTGGTCTCTATAGTGAGTTCCAGACCAAGCAGGGCTACATAGTAAGACTTTATCTATTTTTAAAAAGGCAAATTGGGAGCCCTAGAGATGACTCTGTGAGCAATGGCTCTTGTCATGTTAACCTGACAACTTAAATTCAGTCCTAGGACTCAGATAAAGGTAGGAGAGCTAACTCCACAGAGTGGTTTCCTGACTTGCATAGGCAGACCATGAAATGCACAAGCCCTCTCCACACACAAATAATAAATACAAAATATATCAAAATGGGAAACTAGCCATGATACATGTTAATCTTCATTCTGTATTTCTCCTAGGTAACATAAAAATGTTCTTAGTGGTAGAATCACCACTCTGCTACAGGAAATGCAAAAATTCACATGCATCCATGACTCAGTGCTGCAATGCCAAAGCCTGTAGCCAAAGACTCCTCAGAGTCTTCTACATCCTCCTCCCCTAGCAAAACGGACAAAAACTGTGTGTTTAAGGAGCACAACAGGGTGTTTAGATATAAACATACATTGTGAACTGATTAGCATAATCAAGCTAATTAGCATACCTATCACCTCACAGGCTTAATTTTTTTCTCATGAGAACATTTTAAAATAAGTCTTAATGGTGCTAAGGAGATGGCCCAGTCAATGAAATACTTGTCATCCAAACCTAAGGGGCCAAATTCAGATCCCTAGCATGCACCTCTGGGTGTGTGGTGTGTGTCCGTCATCCTCGTGCTGAAGATGTGGGCACAGGGGATCCATGGCACTCACTGGCATCCAGTCTAACAGAAGGGTGAGCTCCCGGGTTCAGGAGGAGACTTTGTCTCAAAAACTAAAGTGGAGCATTTGAGGAAGAGACCAGACATTGACTTGTGGCCTCTGCAGCCATGTACACACAGACACACAGACACACACACACACCCCTTAACACATTTCAAGCCTATAGTACATTGCTCTAACTGGAATCATTTTGCTGTACTTCAGATTTTCAGAATTCATTTCTCTTGTCTTAATGGAACTTAGTACATTTTGACCGACCTCTCTGATACTCACCATCTAGCCTCCTGTTAACCACCCTACCATCCCCCATGTCCATGATGCTGTACAGTGTTTGCCGTTCTGCATCTGGTTTTCTTCTTGTTGTTGTTTTATATACTTGTGGAGTCTCATGACCTTATGAAACATTCGTCTCTTCTAAAATGAGAAGGTTGACCTGAGGGAGAAGTTTCCCACCAGTTAAAAAACCAAAGGGACTGGTGAGATGGCTCAGTAGGCACCACACCTGAGAGTCTCCAGGGCCTGTGTAAATTCAGAAGAGAACACACATGCCTGTACACACACACACACACACACACACACACACACACACACACACACACACACACGCATGCTCTCATCAAATTTAAGTGTGATAAAAATCCCAATCAGTAAAAGCAGGAGTATTGTTCTCAAATAAAATGTCACAGAAAGTTCACATACAAAACAGATGCTAGTAACAGACTTAATATAAAGGAGCCTATCAGTTAAAATCTAGAATGTTCACTATCATGTTGCCAAGTGAGAAAAAATGGGCCCACTCAACAGACAGCATGCACCGGGAACCAGGGGTTCTTGTGAACAGTTTGCCTGTTTGATGGTCTTGCCATGTGCTCACTCCTTTTTCTTGGGCTGAACACAGTATTTGTAAGGTACTGACCAACTCAAGTGCACAGTAATCAGTGGCAGTTCTCTGACAGATCGAGTTGTGATTAGAGAGCTCTTCACTCTGGGATGAAAACAGAGGTAGATGCTGGGTGGGACAGTCATATTTGCTGCTGGATGAGTGAGGTCATAATGAATAGCAGATCTCCACAGCACTGTTACTTGTTGGGTGGCAGTGTCTCCAACAAAAGGAAATCTATGCCTACTTACACTGAATGAAGCTTGATAGACATGCCTCACTCTGACCTTTGACCTTACAAAAGATACTACACAGCTCCCACCATCACTGATGGCCCTTGGTGCCCACTAAAGTGTCAGAAGTATGTACTTAGTTTTGAGGGCGGAACTGTGGTTTGGAAACCTAGCTATACCAACCCGGGGGAATTTACCTCAAACTTCTGTTTAACCCCATCCAAAGAACATCTTCTGCATCAACCTGGAAAGAAATATTCCCCAGGCTTAGCATTAGATTTAGTGTGGAAAAATTTCAAAATCCATGGTGCTGTCTCCAGGAGGATCTGTAGAAAGGCAGATGCCTGAATCCTACCCACAGAGATGTGGTCTTAGTAGATCTGAGGTAAGGTGAGGCCTGAGAGGTCTGTTTATGACTAGCTTCCAGAAGATTCAAGTTCAACATGTTGAAGACTTCTTCACCAGAGTTTTCTTGGGTCCCTCCTTACTTTAAACATACATGACTGTGGGTTTCCTCTGACCTGTCACCCTCCCTTCTAGGGTACAGTAGACCATCCAGAAGTTTAAGCATCCAGGATGCTCTCAGCTTGATGATGCTTTTCTTTCTCTGCTGGGCAGAAAAGTCTTCTTAGATCTGCTGTCTCACGTGTATCGAGTCAGACATAGTCTGGGTAATACCTGTCTCTGTGGAGCTGTGGGATTCTGGAGAAATTATCTCTCATCCTTAGTTTCCTTCAATTCACACATGTAATTTCTACCATACCCCCAAAGATGATGGATTTGAAGATGTCTTGTAAATGATTCACTGACTGCCTGTAACATGGAAGGAGAGATCACCATCTGTGACTTCTCAGGTTTGAACCTAGTGAAGACTGTGACAGTGGATGTCCTTGAAATCATTCATGATAATTCTGGTCAGACAGGACATTTTGGGAGGAGCTTCAAGGTGTTCTGGATTCTAGAAGGTTTGCTACAGAATAGAACTGGCACTTTGGCCTATGGATCCCACCCCACCCTGCCTAGTAATCTTCTGCTTATTTATGGGGATTCACTGTCCCCTGCTTACTCCACTAACATCCTCGTCCCCTTGGGCCCTGTCTTTCCTGAAACCATCCTTTGCATTTTTGGTCTTGAGCTCTGCATGGCTGCTGAGGGTGCCAAGCTGATGCACTGCAAGAGGAAAGCTCCATGATGCTGCTGATGCTGGCGATGATGCCGATGGTGCGAGCTGAAAATGGGCTGCTACGTCATCGTCGTCATCGTTATCATCATCATCAGCACAGCCATCAGATCACTATCAGCACAGCCATCAGATTGCTGGCACCCATGCTGGGTTGACTGTTGTCATAACTTGTCTCTTGAACTTATGACAGCCTTTGGAGGTAAGTATCAACCATGCGCATTTTACAAACGAGGGAACAAAGGCTCAGAGAGAATCCATGGCTGATGTGTATTAGCTTTCCTTTGCCATAACAACCTACCTAAGGCTAGCTACTACTAAAGACAAGGAGGTATGTTTAGCACATCATTTTGGAGGCTAACAGTTCAGACAGCATGGTATGGGCTCTGGTGATGCCACATGACGGATGACAGGAGTAGGTGTGATCACATTGCCAAACAGGAGTTTAGAAGGCTATAGGAGGGGCTGGCCTCAAGCTTCATTACTTGTGAGAATTGTCCACAGAGAAACATCTTCATTTCTCTCAAGACTGCACTCCCAATTGACCTGAGGGCTCTTGTTAAACGCATCCCCTTAACGGCTCCACAGCATCTCCCCAAAGTGTCACTTTAGGTGCCTGGATTTCAACACAAAACCTTTGAGGTGGAGGAGCATCATAGGATGGCCCAATTCGATGTCTGTATATGAAGCACAGGGCTTTTTTGGGTACCGAGAGGAAGTGTCACCGCCTGCACCCACCATGTGTGGCCTCTCAAAATTAGATCCATTCTAAGTGTTAGGATAGATCCAGATTCACTGTTGCTAGGAAGGAGGTAGGACTGGCAGCATATAGAGATCCCTGTGCTTGCTGGGTTGGGATGGAGCCCAGAGAAGCATAGCCATGGTGGATATCACACTCTCCATCCCCTCTGTGTGAGAGAGGGAGGGAGAGCTGAGAGATGCTGGCATATGCCCCACTGGGGACTTGATGGTCATGTGCTCTGGTATTTTTAGGGCCCTTCCTCCCTTCCCATGCATCCGTTCACCCCACCCCTAGGTGTGTTCTGTCTGTGATGTGTCTGGTTTTATTTTGGTCCTTGACTGTGCTCTTCATCCTTTGACACTTGCCTTGTAACTGCTGAATGAAGGACACACAGTGCTGGAGTGATGACACACTACCGTTGGAACTGGAGTTTCTGGTTCTAGTCTCGGCTCTGCTAACTCCCTAACCTGCTAACTCCTGCTAACTCCCTAACCCTCCTGCAACTCCTCTGCAGACCCAGATTCCTCATTTGTAAACTAAAGGGTTGAACACTGAGAAGCTCTGCTTCTAGTACTCAGAACAACTGGGGATCCTGGGCCCCTTTTGGAGTCACTATCTGAAAAATCCAAGATAGGCCTCGATGTCTGCATAATTCACGCACAACCAGGAGGCAGAGTGATGTAGGAAGTTGCCAGACTATCCTCTGAGCAACTTGTATCCTGGAGACTTCGAGAGGTGGGCGGAGCCGAGAAGGGAAGAAAGGGCTGTAGAGTGGTGCCTGTCTGTAGTGAATGCAGGAGGAGTCATCCTCACCATCATCACCCTTATTATCACCCAAACCATCAGTATTATAATAGTCCTCAGCATCAGCACCAGATCCATCATCTTTAACTTTGTGATCATCAACACCATTATCTTCATCACCATCCTCCTATGGTCATCTTAACCATTAGAACCATCAACAGGATTATAGTCATCATCATATCCCCACCATGATCACCACCGTTACCACTATGGTTGCTTTTCATCATTATTATTCATCACCTGTATTGTTATCATCTTCATCATCTTCACATGTCTGTTACCTTCTCCATCATCTTACAATTAGCATCACTAGTATCCTCACGACTTTATCATTAGTGACAGTCATCGTTGTCACCACCGTTACCATCTCATCAGCAAGGACACCACTGCTGGGTGCTCACTAGGGATCACTTGTGTTCACATCTTGATGGACATCACCTCCTTCAGTCTTCTGGGGGTGGGGTGTTGTGAGTTAACACCTGAGGGAGGCTGGGTCTTGTGGCTCACCCCTCTGCTCCCACAGTTTGGAAAGCCAAGGCCAGAGGATTTCAGGAGGGCAGATTGGGTTACATAGTAAGTTCCAAGCCAGTCTGGAGTAGAGTGAGATCCTGTCTCAATCGGAAAAAAAATTCTAAAGGATTTTTTTTTATTCCTAGAGACTTGGGTTCCAGTCTGCAGTGCATCTCCCTGCCAAGCCATCTGCTGTAGGCGTGACCTTCGTCTCTGGGAGGGGACGCACAGGGCAACGCCTTCTGTCTTCATACTTTACCGTCTTTACATCAGGCCTGCTTCCTGCCAGACCCTGCTTTGAATTCCATCCAGACCACATTCCTTTTTTATGTTCACAAAACAAAGATTTTATGTTTTTTTTCTTCTCTCCAAACCTCTTTCTGCCCACTCAAAACTCCTGTGAAAATAGCATTCATCAGCACGCCTCAGGCCGATCTGTGTCCTTGTGCTCAGTGCACATGCTCTGTGTTTCACACCACAAACGGCTTTGCTGGGGGCGGAGGGGGGAATATGTTTTCTCTGCAAATCTGCCATTTTTAGGCGATGCATAGAAGGCAGGAGCGACGACTGCACTTTCCCTTCCCCTGGAAAACCCCACCAAGATGTTATTTCCCTTTGCTTTCTCCGGAGGGGAGATATTTTCTGACAGCTTTCATCACTAATCTGGCTCTCAGCCTTACGACCAGCGCCAGCTTGTAAAGAGAGCACAAGAAAGCTTAGATGAGCAAAGGCAAGATTCTCCCAGAAGGCCACAGCAGCCCAGACTCAGCACTCTTAGGTTCCCTGTGGCAAGCCCAACCTCCCACCCGACAGGGACCGACTTCCTCACTGAGGAATGAGGACACACACTGGCTTTGTAAAGGCCTGGCAGCAAGTCCTCCAGATTGACCTCTTCAACATAGTTCCTTGAGCACGTCGATGAAGTAGAATGGAGATGGTCATGTGGCAGAGGAAGGGGGTGTTGATTCTGAAGGAGCTGAGTAGAATCAGCGCCATGCTGAGTGTGGTATTCCTGGGGAAATGTGAGCAAAGTCCTGGTTCCCAGACAAGGTTCATTTAACCAGAGAAGCTTGGAGCAGGTGGAGATAGAGGTGATGCTTGAGCTGACTAATACATTTCCTCTTTTAGGACACAGGCTTCATCTGAAACTTCTGAAGCCTTCTGTCCACACTTATCTCCTCTTCCCATGCTAGCCCAGTGTGCTCCCTTCTGCGGCTGGAAAGAGAGAGCCCTTTAGATGCTGGCAGCAGCTTCCAATATGCCTAACGTTTGCTCTTCCAGGCTCATTTCTGAGATTCCCAGCCTTGCTGGTCCAGGCACGCGGCCCCAGCTCCCACACTGCTACTTGACACGATGAGCCCAGTGGGCCAGGGCCAGGACATCATTGCTTTGCCACTCCACACTGCTATCCTGCTTAGCCACCTCCTAGATTTCCAGAATTCCATTGCATCGGGCCAACAAAGGGCCATCCAAGGAGATGCGCAGCGAGAGGGCAACTGGGCTTTAGGGCCATGTGGTCAGGTGGTAGCACTTCAAAGGTCCCAAGCACTTCTTTCTTTCATTATCTTTCTTGATGGTTTCCAGGTCAGTATCAGATTTTGATGGGCTTGGCTTGGGTCAGGTGTTTTTATAATGATGAGTCAGGATTCAAAGAGGAGCCTCTGATTGGCTTGGTTTGAGTCAGGAGCACTCAACAGCAGTCAAGTGGGCTAGCAGGATCACCTCCCATGAGGACATCAAGACCCACTCCTTCAGAATCAGAAGAGAAGTCAGGGAAGGAGGCCACTGTGAGCTGAGACAGAGCCCTCACGTGGCCCCATGCCCTTTATGCCATTGTGTCTTCAATTCATGCTCCGTCTTTTCTGAGACCCAGGTCTTACATCTTTAAAACAGCAAAAAGCTCCTTTCTCAGCCTTTGAGCCAAGATCAAGCAGCACATGACAGCTAGACTGCCTGCTTCACTGAGATCATGAAAAAAAAGCATATAGCTCATGATAGCATCCTGGATGTCCATCCCATGGTGGGTCTAAGGGCCTTTCTGTAGCTGTCCCCCATTTGAGGGCTTTCAAGTGAGGGCGTGAGAGTGGGAAGGTTGAGGGAAATGTTCACTGAAGATGGTGGGATGCTCCCTCTGGTGGAAAAAGCTGTTGGTTCAGAGACACCAGCGGCCAGGCTAGTGACCCTGACAGGAGCCCTGGAGGCTCTGGGTAGTCTGGGGATTGACAAGTTCTTTGGCTTGACTTGGGACTATCTGGAAAGTCTGTTGCCACTCATATGGAAATGGAAGAGGGGAATGTGTGCTCTTTAGATCTGGGTCAGAAGGCTGAGCTATTTGGACATGAAAATGAACCCAGCTTGGACAAACAATACAGAAAGCTGGAGAAGGATCTATATAGTGTGCGCAGGGCAGGCAAGGGTTGGAGCCCAGAGTTCTGCAGACTGATTTTAGAATTAAGAGTAGACGTCCACAGTGTGTGTTGTGGAATACTGCACAGGGTCTGCTCGTTTATTGCAGGGGGCATTAGGAAAGGGAGACTGTGGCATGGAGGCCACATAGACTGTTCCGTTGTGGGTAGGAGGTGGACAGAAACAATGTTGCTGACATCAGTGGAAGAAAGGCTAACCCCAGAGAAAGTTTGAAGGGAATGTTGTTCCAGGTTCCTGGCAATGAGAGGCATAGGATCCAAAGAAGCACATTCAGGAATTCACTGACACAGACAGCATCCAGAGCACAGAAGAAGACAGAGGTCTTCGAATGAGACCAGATGTTTACTATGGGGTTCTAAGGTTCTCAGTCCAAAAAGAAAGTGTGACTGAGTAGGTGTCCAGGCCTGGAAGAGAGGGTATAGAAGGATGGCAGAGGACTGGATGGGATCCTTGGGGTCAGCACACATGAGAGGAGTGGACAGGTTCATCACCCAGGACTGATCTGGGTAAACCTCCCTAGACTCTTCTAGTTCCAAGACAAGGATGATGCCAGGGGAAAGAGAGAGATCTGCTCTTGTTCCCTATGGACCTCTCAGCTGAATAAAATGAAGAGACTAGTCCCAAAGGCAGCTCAGGGGTCACCCACAGTGAGGTTCAGGCCTATCTCTGCTACTCACAAGGAAAGTGACTGTGGACCAGCCATTCCATGCTGGCCTCTGTTTCCACATGTCCATTGGGATGATGGTGCACAGTTGAGCAACAACACATGAAAGACCTTTGTCCAGTCCCTGTCATGTTTATTTAGAGATGTGGTTAGCTATAACTGTTACCAAGGAGACAGGTATACATCCCAAGTGCTAAATGCTATCGATGGGCAGGACTCCTGTGATGGATGGATGGCTTAGCACAGAGATGGAGCATTTATAAACCACAGTAACATGTGATGAGCTTGCCCAGGACACTATGGCCCACTCATTAATGGGGAAAACTTAGCTTGTGAGCTTGTCACAAAACACACAGCCAGCAGCTAACATGCTGGGGAGCACCACTGGCTGGGGAGCGCCATTGTCTGGGAGCACCACTGTCTAAACACACAGGCAAGCTCTCTTCCCACTCCACAAAGGGGGTAACAACACCTCAAACTTTCACCTGTTACTCACCAGGTCACTCACTACCTGGTACATATCAGTACGATTAGAGCAAGAACTTTATTTTACACACCACAGTATGAGCTCATAAATTCAAACTCATGGATTCATAAGCTCACAATCACAGATCTATGCCAACCTGGTCATCAGTCTGTGTTTCACAAGTGATTTGTGTCTGCCTCATTTCCCATACTGACCAAGCCTGGCGTGTATTAGATTGAGTGTGTGAATCCTCCCCTCAGAACCTCTCAGGAGGAAGGCTTTGCCCCAGTCACCTCTCTGCCTTTCCACCTCTCCCTAAAATCCAAGTGTCTCGTTCTCAGCTGCCCTTGGTGGGTCTTCAATCATATTTTCTGAATAGATTCTGTGAACCAAAGGCACCAGCTCCTACTGGGAAGGAGACAGTGGGCGGAGCAGGCTCTGAAGTCAGAGCATGTAAGAATATGTTGAAAGGCAGAAAGGACATCAAAGGTAACTACAGAATTATTGAAGTTTTGATTCACTCAGACACAAGCCTGGTAGAGGTGAATACAGGGTACTGGCAGATGGATATGTTTGGGAGAAGCGGCTGGAGTGAAATGTCTGGAAATCTGTCTCAGGCATCAGAACTTTGAAGGAATTAATTCTGCCCCAAACCTCTGTGAGGTATCCAACCACTAGTAGAAAGGGCTGCTGTTCCCTGATCCCCTCAGGCCCCCATGCCAGGAGAGAGCTGTCTACCACTCCATTTGTGGGCTTTGGTTCCTGGGTGGCTGTGGCAAGGGAATCTTGGAACCATGTCTGTGGAGACAGGTTAGGAACCAAAAGCCATATGTCTGCTCATTTTGGCTGTCCAAAGGAGTGTAAAGTGTCTAGTGGGCAAAAGTAAACAGTAGCTTGTGGAAAATAAGGTTGAGCAGTCTGCATTCAGAGTGGATGAGAGTCTCTGAGATCCAAGCCTCCCTTCACAGAGCTGCAGGTGGTGACTCAGCCATGGAGAACCATGATCGGCATGAGTGCAGGGTATGCTTTTGTGGATGCAAATTCCAAGCAGACATTCATAGAAGGGGCAGTGATTGAGTGTATGAATACCCCCCTCAATTTATGCTCCAGCTACCTTCATCCCAATCTGACCTGGAGCAGCTTCCAGGATGGAGATGGAAAGCATGTCCTTGGGTAAAAAGTAATTCTCAACCCAGGCCTGTCCTCGCTACTCAAGCTAGGACCTGCCTCTGCTCCTGCAGTCCCAGACCACCAGCATCAGATGGCCTGGGGCCCATGAAGCACCAGGTCTGTCCTAGGGCAGAGTGGGATTAAGGAGCTTTAGGTTTCTGGCACACATTCTGCGAGCTGTCCCTCCAGGCAGGAGTGGGAGGCAGGATGCTGGAACTGTACCTCCTGGGAATCGGGAATCGGGGACTCCACAGAGGCTCAGTCATCCTTCCACCCCCACACTTCTCACTGCCACCCCAGTAATTGAGAGAGTTCCTGTCTCCTGGTTTTTGTTCAGTATATCAGAGGCAACGGCAGAGCCTTCCTTCGGTCAGGAATCTGAGCAAATTGGAGCTGAAATTGTCTCAGCGGGTAAAGGAACACTCAGTCAGCTAGTCTCTGCGGAAGAGCAGGGATGAAGGCACATTTCCCTGCCTATTGATGCTGCCCCCTCCATACCCCACCTCGGGAGCCCAGACCTGCCCCTTGCATTAGAGCTCTGATCCAGCACCTGGGCTGTTACACAAGTCCAGGAAGAACTGGATACCGATTCTTTAACTGCTGATGATAAATAGCCATGTGGAAATGGCCTCTCCATTTCTGTAGGCTGCCTGGCATAGCTGGGGAAGCCTGTGTTTTGGAAATAGCCACATGGTGCTTACAGGACTTGCAGCCTCAGGCTCTGAACTGTGAAAAAGGTCGCATGGAGAACAGGCAGAGAGTGCTTAGTGGATAAAACACTTGCCTCTCAAGAATGAGGACCAGGTTATTGGAACCCTAGAAGTCATGCAAAGTTGGGCAGGTATGGAGGCTTTCCTGCAGTCTTGGAGCTTGGGAGTTGGGATTCCAAGAGCAAGCAGGCTAGTTAGTTATTCAAAACCAGGAGCTACTAGTTCAGCCAGAGACTGTACCCCAGGAAACAAGGTAGAGTGTGGTGCTGGAGGAAGACACCAATGCAAAGGCTGACCTTCTCATGCACATGTGCACACTCACCTGTACATATTGGGTGCCCATACATATTCAAATATGTATGGACTCTCCAGAGGCCTTGGACTTCTTAGGGCCACTTGGCTATTCCCCACACTTTAAAAAATTCCTTTTCTCAACTAGGTTACAAAGGAATTGGCTTCTCATTTTATGTGTATATAAATATGCCTTGTTCTTACACATTCCCCTCCTTGCACTGCCCTCCCACATACTCTGTACACACTTCTTTCTGGTTCCCTTTCTCTCTACAAACAATTCCATTCCCTGTTTTCATTTCATTCATATTTTTCTTTTTTCTCTTAGAATCTCCTTCTCATTCCTAATGCTCTTTTCTAGCTTTATCACACACAGAAACACACACACACACACACACACACACACACACACATACAAGTGTTTTTGACCAGAGAGAGTTTTGTTCTTAGCAGACAGAGTGGGAGTCTCTGTGTCCATATTCAAAGCTACTGTTCTTGTTAGTGGCAGCCATACAAACCCAGCAGGCTTGATGTGACCCATAGCCCTTTCGCTGGTGTGTTGATTCATGGAAACACTACTCTATGGCTTCTTTTCCTGGATCATGTGTTATTAGCCCTTGCTGTCTTTCACATATCATATTTCCATGAGTAAGATGGGTTGGACTCTGTGTATGTGTGTGTGTGTGTGTGTGTGTGTGTGTGTGTGCACGCATATGCATGTGTGCATGTGTGTATGTATACATTTTCAGGTGTGTATGCATATGTGTGCACATATGTATGTGGCCATATATTGATGCCTGGTGTCTTAATTGTTCTCCACTTCCTTTGACTGAAGCAGGATCTTTGGGATCTCAGGCCCAAGCTTGCCTATTTGGCCAGTCTAGCAATCCAACATTCAGTCTCTGCCTTCTGTGTGCTTGGATCTGAAGTAAACCAGCACACTTACTTGTCATTTAATTTCTTCAAAGATTCTTTTACATATATGGGTGGTTTACATGTCTGTGCACCACATGCATGCAGTGCCCATGAGGCCAAAAGAAGACATTGACTCTCCTGGAACTGGAGTTAGAAATAGTTGTGAGCCATTATGTGGATGCTGGGAAGAACCCAGGTTCTCTGGAAGAATAGTCAGCCCCCCTAACCATTGTGCCATCCTACCTCCCCCAATGGTTATTTGATGTAAGTTCTGGGGATCTGAGCTGTGCTTACTAGGCTTATGTGGTAAGCATGTTTCCCACTAAGCCATCTCCTCAGCCCCATAGACTTCTTTAGGAGACACTGAAGTTTGGGGGATCTTATGCGACTTTAAACTTAGGTTTTCTGCTTGGAAGGAACAAAAGGCCTGAAGCCATTTTGAATTGTGCTGGTCTCTGAAGAAAGCAATCAGTTTCTATTTGTGTTCTGAATGGAAAGCATTACTTAAACAAGGCAGTACCTCTGCCTATGGGTTTATGTTAAGAGCACCCTTCAGTGGATGGAACTTAATGGGACCCATCAGAATCCAGACGCTTCCAGCAACTGTCACTGTGGCAGGTGCATGCTCTCCTCCTTTGCATGGTCAGAATCCAGTCTTGTGTCAGCTACATAAGCCATTGTCAGAGTTCTTGATAGCCTTCCCTTGCCCAGTGGCACATGTAGTATCTGCTCCTGTTAGAATATTTTGTATCTTAGGACACAGAGTCTCTGATCTGATGTGCATAGGAACACATCTAGTCTTCTCCCAAGGAGGCAGATATGTGAGATACACCAAGGTCTGGGAGGATAGAATCAAGGTGCCTCATAGACAGGAGCATTTGCCTTATAGAAGGTTTTGAACCCTTGGCATCCTGAGAGCAGATCACACCACTGTCCTAAGATGATCACCTTCCCATGGTGTATATTGTAGGGCAGGCACTCTTACCTCTCCCAGTCACTTGGAGCGTAAGTTGTCCTGTGAATTTAGGGTTGGCTAAGACTTGGAGAATCAAGGGAGGAGAGAGGGCTAGGGGACAGGGCTGCTCCTTCCTAGACACACTAAGAGGGTTTCTCCCTGTTAAAGCCATGAGTCTGATGAGGGTACAGTGCTGTCTAGGCTGTAGGCATGCTCCTGTTTGTTCCTCAAATACCTAACACAGCTCTCAGCATCTTACATTGAGAACGCAGTGCTTAGCATGGGGTCTGTGATTATTTCTAGTGGCTGGACTGTGGGTGGTTGCTGGAAACGAGATCAAATGTCACAAGATGATGCTAAGAATGTGACATGCATACCAGCCTCCTGCATTACTTGAACTTGGGCCAAGCTGTGGCACCACCAAGAGAGCCATCCCTGGTACTACGTATCCCAAGACTAATTCCTGAAGGCTTGATTTGGGCATCCTTCATCTTGTATTTGTCTTTAAATTTCTCATCAGTGCCCAATCAATGCCCCACTCTTTGTGGAAGTTGGAGCCAATTTACTGTATTATCCTCTCCCTCCAAGAGATGTGCCTGATACCTTGCCTGGGCTTATGGAGGTCAGGGTCCTGCAGGCTCTCCTCCTCTAGGCACAAAGGATGGTCACTGGGCCTGCGATAGCTCTAGCATGGCTAGGGGCAGAGTCACCCAGACTCAGGTAGCCTCACCCTCAATCTTGTCTCTTTTGCCCCATGCCTAGGAACTGTTCTTCCATCTTGGAGGGGAAGAGGAAGCGGTCCACTTTCACCTTTGCCTAGCTGCTTGAAGGCACAATGCAAGTATTCAATCTAGAATACAGAAGTGGGGGAAGAGATCAGTCCCCATCTGTATCTCAGAGTCCAAGGACTCTGTGGGTGATTGTGGAGTGACTTATTGTCTCCTCGTTTACCCTCAGGGCAGGTCTTCCTTCAGATCAGCTTGGCATTCCCACTGACTTTGGCTGCTGGTACCCCCCAAACTACAGGAACATCAACATGAAGGTAGCCAATGGCTTGCCTTTGAGGCCGTGCACCACTTGGTGACAGGCACTCTGAAGTCTGTGGGATTTAGCATAGACTGCCCTCAAAGGGTTCTAAAATGCAACCAGGAAAGGGGATCTACATTTTACCTGGGTTTGGAGATGAGGGGGCCTGAGGACAGTGTCTGAGCCTTTGTGGGTAGAGATACCTCAAGGGCATGGTCAGGCAAGGAGGTAGCTCTGGGCAAGTGCTGGGAGATAGCATCTCTGGTAGAGTCTTAGTTCTTGTGAAGCAACATGGAGGTTACTAGGCAGAATATGAGCGAGCTTTAGGAAGAAGGCCAAGGCCATGGCAAGAGTTTGGCTCTGTTGGTTTTGTTCCTACCCTTGGGGAGCTATTGATGGTTCAGGGCAGACGATAACTGACCCTGTTTCATGGAGACTATTTTGGTTATTGCTGTAGTCTGGAACACCATCCAAAGACCTGCATGTTAAAGATTTAGTCCTGAGGTTGGTGCTGTTTGAAGGTGCTGTGATCTTTCAGAGGTGGGACCTGGCAGGAGGTCTTAGGTCAATAGGGACGCCTCCTCCTTTGAGGATATTGTGAAGTACATTCTCTTCCTCTTTTTTTTTTTTTTTTTTTTTTTTTTTTTTTTTTTTTTTTTTTTTTTTTTTTTTTTTTTTTTTTTTTTTTTTTTTTTTTTTTTTGTACCTAGCCACAGGTGAAACAACCCGTTCTGCCACATTTCCTCAGTGTGATGCATTGTTCTGATATAGGCCCCTCTGTCATGGGCCAAAACCTTCCAAAACTTTGAAACAAAATAAAACCTTTCCTTTTTGAAAGCTGATTGTTGTAGGCATTCATTGAAGTGATGAAAATCTGGCTAACATAGTGGTGATGGTGGTGGGAGTCTGTGTATCTTTGATGGGAACAGTATCTTTTGACAAATGAGCATGTGTCCCTCCTAAGCGTACTAACCTGGGACACAAATCACGGCCTAGAATTGTGGAAACTTCTGGCATCACCTGTGATCTCTCTCTGGACCTCTGGCAGTTCTCAGCTGCCGGCTCTTCCCGGTCTCCTGCTGTTTAGTTCTGGAATGTCTCCCACTTGTTGGGAATGTCTCCAGCAGTGGGAGGTGGTGTAGACTTAAGGAGATGGAGCCTGGTGGGAGGTCTTTGGGTTACTGGGGACTGTCTCTTTCCTCTTCCTTTGTCTTCCTGCTGGGAACAGTTGCTTTTCTCATTGCTAGAACCAAGCTGCCTGACAACTTAACGGGGAGAAGGGTCCATCATAGTGGGGAAGACGTGGCCAGTTCGTGATAGAAGTTTGTCTATGTGGCCACAAAGAAGAAGCAGAGAAAATAGGTCAGAGCCATGGACCTTCAAATATCTCACCTTCCAAAAGTCTCGACAGCCTTTAAAAGGACATCACAAACTGGGAGACAGGTTTGCAAATCATGAACCCATAGAAGATGTGTTAGACTCAAAACAATGCCAGCCATAAAGTATATAAACAGGTTTGCTTACCACATGCTGCCATAATATGTGGTCCTGTAATATGTGGCTCTGTTATACGTGGTCTGGAATCTCTGGAACAGAGGGCCAAATCTTTCTTCTTTAGTGGGGTATGGTGGAGCACATCTGCAATCTCAGCACTTGGGAGACACAGGCAGGGGCATCATTACAAATTCAAAGCCAGCTTGGCCTACATATCAAGTTCCTAGGCAGCCATGTCTTATGAAAACCAAACAAACAAGCAAACCAGGATACCAGGATATCTTCTTTTTAACAGTTGGTTATCTCGGGTACTTGTTATAGCAACAGGAAGCTGTCTAGCATACCTCTGATACAGAGCCATGCAATTTAGAAAGAAATACTGGTCTAGCATCCTGGTGATGGAAGCATCTGTCCTCCAGCCTCCCTTCTCCACTACTCCTCTCTAAACTCAGAAGAGGAAGCCCCCACCTAGGTGCCGCCTGCTGACTATCTCTGCAGGTGGAGAGCAGTATTCAATGCTGGAGTGATTCTGAAAGCCAGCTCTTATCAAGAAAGGGAGACATGAACCTGGCTTCTTAGGGTCACCATGGTAACCAGCTGGAGGCACCAAAGGGAGCTGGGAGTGGAGCAGGGCTGAGTCACACTGAGGAAGAGGAGGAGGAGGAGGAGGAGGAGGAGGAGGAGGCTGTTCCTCAGTGGGTGGGATGGACAGAGAGCTGTTTGCTGAACTGTGAACCTTTGACTTCATTAGCTATTCCTATGGGATTCTTACATGTCCACGGTTGAAATCTGACCCAGAGGATTGGGTGCCTGGGAACAAGTTTAGCAAAAGAGACCAGAATGGAATGTTGGGCTGGCTGTCAAAGCCGTTCCCAACTTGGTCTTAGCTGACTATCGTAGTTTCTTTTTCCTGTTGCTTTGATAAAATACCTGGTCAAAAGCAACTCAAAGGAGGGAAGGTTGATTTGAGTTCACAGTTCAAGGGCACAGTCACTGTAACAGGAATCAAGACAGCAGGAGGTTGAAGCAGCTAGTTACAGCCATCCAGTCATGATGCATCAATTAACCTAATCCCAGTAACCCCTCCTAGGCATGCCCAGAGGCTAACTTCTAGCTTAACCTATATAATCTTTCCTGGCTGTGCCTGAAGGCATCCCCTGAGATCCCAGATTCGGTCAGGTTGACAATTAATACTAACTATCACACCAACCGCACAAGCTTTCTTTGTGCCCCAGACCTCACTGCCACCTCAGGGTTTGGTGATCCAGGCTAGCTGCCTTTCTCAGGAGAGACCAGGACTCGCACTGGTACCTCAGCCTGATTTGCCTTTCCTCTGCAGACACCCCCCCCACACACACACACATCATCCTTAAGCTTCAGGAGCAGATGTCTCTCCATCATGGTGTCTCATTATCTTATAATCTTTCTTTCTATTCATTCTTCTGTTCTGTCTTTTATCTTTTGAGACAGAGTCTTGCTTCACAGCCCTAGCTGTCCTTAAATTTATGGCAATCCTGCCTCAGTCTCCTGAATGCTTGCATTATGGGCGTGAGGCCACTCCATCTGGCTGAAATCTCCCATTAATAACCTTTCCCAGGGTGGCTGCCACATGGATTCAGCTTGGTACTGAGTAAGTATTCTCTAGTGAGTGGGCATGTGCCTACCTGGTCTCTGGGTGAGAAAGCCTAGCAGTTCATTCACCTGCATGGAGTTCTGCAGACACCCCTTGAGAGAGGGAGTGAATGAATGAATGAATGAATGAGTCTGATGATGTCACCAGCCGAGCCCCACAGTACTTGAGCTGTGCTTGGGCCATCCCCACCTGGCATTTGAGCGTGGAATCCAAGTTGCTGCTGCAGTTAGTTACAGAGGGGCTCAGAGCCCTATTCAGGCTATACAGTCTAACTGCATTTTTATTTCATAGGTGATAAAAGCTCCCTTATTGTCCTGGCCAGACCAGATCCTGGATTGTCCCCTTAGGACATACATGAATATCTTTCTGTCCTTCCATGTGTCTGTCTGTTATCTGTTTATAGATACAGTTATGTTTGCATCCGTCTCAAGCATTTGCATGGACCTATAATCTATGTAAATGTGTAATGTATAGTAATCTATCTTTCATATACACCGTCTCTTTTCTATCATATCTGTCAACTTTCCATTCGTCTGTGATCTATTATTGTCTGCGTAGCTTTGCCATCTACATTTATGTATATTTTTCTGTCTACCTAAAGAAAGTCGACTTGCTCAGAATTTGGGCAGCCTGGGTTGGAGAGTCAAGAAATTGGGAAGGAGCTGGGAAAGAGAGAGAGAGAGAGAGAGAGAGAGAGAGAGAGAGAGAGAGAGTGTGTGTGTGTGTGTGTGTGAGATGGGGGTGCCTGGGAGTCGTAGTGCTGGCCGAGATGAGATAGGGGAAGGAGACACCCTGGTTTAGAGTCTGGCGCTGCACAGAATGAGGGAGTTCCGGAGCAGGCTGGGGTGTGCTGCAGCTCAGGTGCAGACTGCATGAGGGCAGAGGAGAAGGGGGTCTCCTGAGGGATGGGGTCATTCACAGTGAAGACAAGGAGGGCTGTTCTCAACATCCCGTGCTGAGGGCTCCAAACCTCGTGTTCTCAGCCAGTGTGTGGGAGAGAGACTGAGGGTCTGCGGACACGGACTGGGACACGGGATGGGACAGAGAAGGCAGGGAAGAGAGAAAGGACCTCAGGCTTCAGTGTAGAGGACATCCCAGCACCGCTGTGGGCTCCCCGTGCTGGGAGTCTTCAGTTTACCAGAACTGGGAGCTTTGACTGCTGGGAAGACGTGATGCTTGCAGAGTGATGGGGACACCAAGGTCTTGGACCCCAACCTAGCCTTGTCAGGACGGAGCAGAGGTGGAGAAGGAGGTCACCCTGGATTCCCTCTGGAGCAGGTTGCTCTTCACCGGACAGCTAAAGGAGCAATGCCCTCAGGAAGGCGGCTGCAGCAGAGGGAGAACAGGGTCTCCGGGGTTGTGGAGCAGGGGTGTACGCGTCAGTGAAGGTCTTCAAAGGGAGCCGCCTTGTCTAAGCCCAGTTGCCAGATCCTACAGTTCCATCAGGCTCCGAAGTTTTGCCCACTTCCTACCAGCAGTGTCGAGGTGCAGCATTTGAAGCGGGGCTGCCTCCGCCTGTACAGGTGTCTGGGGCATTGCTGTGCGGAGAGCAGAGTGGGCTCAGGCCTGTCGCTTCATCCCCATCCCATGCCTAGTCTCCTCCTCCACTCATTTACTTAGCCTCATACCTCATGCCAGCTTTTTCTACGACCTTATTGTGTGAGCCAGCCAGCCAGTGTTGGGGGTGGAGTCAGAGGATGCCAGGAGAGGACTTGCTGGAGGTAGAGAACAGATTGCCACCAACCATCCACTTGGACATCGCATTGTTTCCCTGACTGTGCATTCTAGCCAACAGCAGTGCCTGTGTCTCCAGCCCTAGAGTGAGCCTAGCCCTGATGTCACATGTGGACAGATGCACAGATTTTGTACCCTTTATGGCTTCTTCTGCTCCACTTCCCATTGGTTTGAGTCATGAGTTCTCATGTGTTTACAGGTGGCTTCACATTTTACCTTCTAAACAAGACACAATTCCTCTTTGTATGGCAGCTGAGACCCACAGGGAGGATCCTTCCTGTCGTTGGGTTCCTTTCTTTATGTCCTGGGACCTTCATTTGGTGATCAGCCTATTGCACATGGTACAGTGGCTTTACCCAGACCTGTGTTGATCAAATCTCAAGCTTGGCACTTAAGTTTAGCTTAGCAAGTTGCTCTTCTTTTCTCCATGGGAAGATGGAGCCAAGAGCAAACCTTGAAAACAATGCAGAGCTAGTGGGCCTGCCTGCACCCCTCAGGGCCTCCAGGACAGAAAGACAGGAGGAGGACTTCATCTGGGTGACAGTGGCAAGGCAGAAGGGCTGCCGAGTGTCCTCTGAGAGGCCTCTGGGGATTTTCTAGCCTTTCAGGACAGAATATTTGTAGGCCTACATGGATTACCGCCTTCCCTTTAGATGTTTGCCTTTTGTGGTTAGTTCCCTCCCTTCTTTTGAACATATGATCATTTTAAAATCTAGAATTGATTTTCCAAGAAGGGGAGCAAAAGGGCCCCTGCATTCATGGGGAACCTTTCCTTTCTCACCTGTAATAAAGATCGCGCTTTAGTGGGAAGGGCAAATGCTTAGGGGCTGAGGAAATATGGATTATGTAAATGAGCTATTTAAGGACCTTTAAAAATGCTGACCGGGTCTGGAGTATTTACTGGCTGCTAGAGGTGTGGATTGTCTAATGGGCATTTGGGGACCTTTAAACACTGTGATTATGACGGATCTAGAGAGCTAGCAAATCCCTCCTGGCCTCTTAGGCCTGTCTGCTGGTGAGGAAAGGCATGCTTGGGCAAAGCAGTGTTTACATGGTGCCTGGGGTCCATGCTGCTAGTGGCAGGGCAGTTAGAGAAGGGGAGAGATTTAGAGAAGGTGGTGGCCTCACAGAGACCTCTTCCAAGTGACTTTGGCTTGGGTCAAATGGGCTAGGACAAAGAGCCATAGAGAAGCCGAGTCCTGAGGTCCATGTAAAAGGCCCAGCTATTTAAAGATGCCCTCTGCAGTAGGCTTTGATTTTTGTTCAATTCATTTTGCAAAGTGTGGGCAGAGAATTGGTGGAAATATGAGGGTGCTGGCTTTAATACTTCCCCCATCAGTTCTAGAAGTGTTAGATTCAGAGATGGAGGGGGCTTTCTGAGCACCAAAGCTCTGGGTTAGAGTACCCAGTTGCCGTTTAAAAACAAGGGAACAAATAATCAGCCTCTGAAGTACTGTTGGTGCCAACAAGTTGTGAAGAGTCTTTGGGCAATCTCAGGTCTCCCTAAGCCTGGCTTTCAGGATCAGCCTTTAAGAGCACCCAGGACACAGAGGTCCAGCCCCCAATACACAACCGTTTGGGGGCCTTTGTCCGTGATTCTGCTTTTCGAGCAGTGGAGGCCAAGACATTTCTCCCCTGGTCTTCTTCTCTACCGCCTTCTCCCCTCCTCCATGGAGCCTATGGTAAATGCCAAGACCATGAAGGTCAGACTCCTTGACCTCCTCCAAAGACCATGGGCAAGCCCTTCATCCCTGTAGCCTTGGCACCCTTCTCTGTAGACAGAGGTGGTGACGGCACCTCTTACGATTGCCAGGAGGATTCTGTGTGTGCCCTCAGGGCTTCATAGCTTTTGCTTGAAAACCCAGGCTTTCATTTTACTGTCATGGCTGAGTTTCTGTGTGTCCTTGGAAGATTTACTGCATTCTCTGGTCCCCATTTCATCTGCAGACTGAGGCATCAGGGTGGTCTGCTCATGGATTTGGGTACTCACATCTGCTCTACAGCAACACTGTCCTGCCTCTTCCTTGGGGGACCAGGATTGGATGGAAGATGTCCAAGAGTTACAAAAAAGACTTGTTACACTGAAATGACATGTAATAATTGCATAGGTACTGAGGAAAAGTGGTCTTAGTGAGGTGAAATGGACCCATTTGTGGTAGTTAGTGATACTAGACAGTTACGGGGCCCCCACAGTTAATCCAGGGAAGAGGGTGTTGCAGATGGAAAGGCACAGGTAAGAGACCATAACTGCAGTAGGAATGAAAAGATGACAGAGGGCATAAGAACTGTGTTTCCTAAAGTTTCCATGTCTGGGTCTTCTCCAGCCGCTGCATGAAAGGGAATAGACACAGCCAGATGCAGGGGATGCTGGGGATATTCTGCACTCATAAACTCTAGTCCTTCTTTGAAGCTGAGTGATGTGATTATCCTCAATTTACAGCAGAGACAATGGGCAGGAGGTAAACCAGATGGAATCTGTTTACCTTCATTGGAGCCTTTAGTAGCTGAGACCCCAAAGGGGCTTGGGGTTGTATGGCCTTCCCTAGTGCCCTCCAGCCTGAGCTGGGGATATTGTGTGTTAGCTTGGAATGCTGGTCAAGGTTGCTTCTACTACACTGGTCTAGGCACAAGGGAAATGATGGACTCTTCCCTATATGTTTTGAAGGACTCCCCAGGCCTGGCCTTTTCTATCCCAGGTTCTCCTCATCTAGAGTCTCAGTGGGCCTGATCATGACTACGGGGATCTGTCACTGACACCTCCCTACTGTCACGTTCTCCCTCCTCAGTTGTCCATCTCTGTTCGTCCCCATGCTTTCAGGAAGGTACCCAGAGGGTGGACACCTGGCCTCTCTACATAAAAGCTCACACACCACTCTGCCACTGTGTGGGAGCAGCTCGTGGATCATGTGTTCGAACCCATGGTGGTGCTGTTGAGGGAGGTTGCAGAACCCTTAGGAGGTAAAACCTTGCTGGAGAAAGGGGATGGGCCATGAAGATTCTCTACCTTTCCTGTTCGGTCCGCTTCCTGACTGCCCACACAATGTGACCAGCCTCCTCAAGCTCCTAAAGCCACTAAGGTTCTGCCATGACAGGTGTATCCCCTGGGACTGTGTAAGCCAGAGTAAACCATTTCTTCCCTATATTGCTTCCTGTCATGTGTTCCATGAGAACAGAGAGAAAAGCTGGTCACACATTGTGTAAACACGGGGGACCTGAGTTCAGATCCCTAGTGCTCAATCAGGAAGGTGAGTGTCGTGATGTGCACTTGAACTTAAGCTGGGGAGGAAGGACAGTGCAGACAAGCAGGTCCCAGGGGTTTGCTGGCCACCCAGCCTAGCCACTGGCAAGCTTAGAACACTGCCTCAGAAAAATAAAACAATAGAGGAAGCACACATATGCCACACATGTATATAACACACACACACATACACACACACACACACACACATGCCTCACCCCCACTCACACTTTTCATTCTAGAAATAAAAAGATATACATACATACAGAGAAAATTCTTTCTAATGAGCTCTCAACCCACAAACCATCTGTCAACATTTCATCTAATTTCACTTTAGTATTTTCATTCACATTAATGAGAACATATTGAAAATATAATTTGTTTCCAACATTTTCTTTTCATATCTTATTCTGTTTCCTCAGTCAGACAATATCATCGTATTTGTGTGCCCTCTCACTATTTCCCTAGAAGAGGTGAATCATAACAGCTGTTTTCTTAATGTTTGACTTTAACTCTCTGCCAATTTCTCAGTGGTGGGGAAGAATCTCTTCCCCAACACATTGGCTCCTTGTGATGGCAATGGCCTCTTTGGAGGTCCCAGCTCAAGTGTTGGGATTCACAGTCTCTGGTCACTGGGTACAGGAAGGAGGAAACCAAAAGACACATGTCAGAGGGTTTGTCTCCTAGGTGTGAAGTATCTGGTACTGGACACTGTATGTGTGTCCCTAGAGTCACTGAAAGAGGACCAGAAAAAAATTTTTTTTTTAAGGAAGAGGACCAGAAATCAAGACTTATGAGTATTTAGTAGTTGAGCCCCTCACTAGCCAGCTATGGAGTTGGCTCATTCCCTATTAACATGATCCAAGAAGCTAGAAAATCAAATTCCATGTATGTGTCTGTGGACAGCCTAGGGGTATGGAGCCTGCCCAGGGGTCATGGAGGAAATGAGCAATGCATCGGAGACCTAGGCAAGATGGACCTCCAAGTCTCAGGGTGGTCACCTTGCAGCTTCTCAGCCTGCCTCCTGGAGACGAATCTTTGGCCCTGGCCTTATCATTGTCCACCACTTCACTATACCCTCCTAATAAGTCTGAATCAATTTTTTGGCTTTATATTCATAAATTTGAAGTGGAGTTCTTAACAAGCCTGTCAGTAAGATGGAGAAGAGCGGGTGGGAAGGAGAGGTGAATTCGAGGAACTGGGGCTATTTTTAAACACATCCTCATTATTCCAGAGTTTGCAGGTCACCAGTGCCAGAGAAGAATTCTACAGACATGACAGCTGGTGCTAAAACAATTAGGCTCAAAATGACAACCTGGGGCTGCGTGTGCATGGGTGTGTGAGCATGGGCATGTGTGTGTGGCCAATCCTCTTCTTCCTTCTCCTTAGATTGTGAGAACGATTCCCTGGAAGTGTGAGGTGCAGGGCCAGCGTGTTAGCGGATATGGACACTGAGCATGTCAGAGCTGCTGAGCACACATACCTCACCCCTTTTTAGCTAGCCTTCTCATCTGTTAAATATGGGTGGGATCGGGGCCTCTGAAGGAGCCCCATCATCTCTGGAAGGCTTCTGGGTTTAGTGTTCCAAGCACTCTGATCCAGTTGTTTCATCATCACCTTGAAGCCCAATCCCATCATTTTTACCCCAATCTCAATCTGGTCCATATATCCTCTCTAGTTCATCATGTGGTTGCTTATCAATACAGAAGGGATGTTTAATCTAGCTTCTTCCTTTCATGATCCCAGCCACTCATATCCCCCTGGAATAGAACTGCCTTTCCATTTCCACTGTTCAGCATCCCTGTCCAGTATTCTTCATCCCACTTGCTTCCCATTGCCTTCACAGATGTTTGTACCAGTGGGCCACTATCCATGGCCATCCTCCAGACAGAATGGCCAGAGAAAAGGTATGAGGACATTGAGTATCTTCCTGGAGAAAAACCACATACAGTTAGAAGGGCTGACTGTCTCTGATGTGTGTCTCTATGCCTCTTTATTGGTGAATGAATGTTAGAGTTAAAAGTGGACATTGATTATAGTTTCTACTTGTCCTAAAGAGAATCCTTTATTAAAGATAAATTGTGTGTGTGCACATGTGGATGTAGACATTGATGTCAAGTGCCTTCTTTTCCTAACACTTACTTTTTTAGATGGGTTATCTCATTGAGTCTGGAAGTTTCTGTTTTGGCTACACTGACTGGCCTGCAAGCCCCCAAGTTCCACCTGTCTCGATTTCCCTGACCAGTTCTAGGGCCACTGAAGTGCACCACCATGCCTGGCTTTCAAATGTGCATTGGATAGCCACACCAGGTCTTTATGTTTTTGTAGCAACAAATCTACCCACTGAACTGTTTCCCTAGCTCCAGTCCAATCATTTTCTATATACCAGAAGACTGTTCACATGACAACCCAGCAATGCACAGACACACTCCGACTTGCACTGTCTCTGGATGGGGGACACAAGAGGGTAAGAAAGTACAAATGAGGGCGGTATCTCTCACTTCTTCACAAAAGAAATCTGCAAGGAAACCGCTTTGCTAAGTCTCTCCTGTAATTGGGAACATTCATTTCTTACCCTGCCTCTTCTTTCTTACCTCGCTCCAGTTACACGTGAAGAGTAAAAGGTAAACAGCAGGGAATGTGGGCAAAGTCCCTCAGAGCTACTGCTCAGATTAGCTGGGTGGTCAGGGAATGCTGTCAATACAGGACAGTGGAGCCAAGTGTCCTCTGAGGCCAGTGACACCAGTGACAGGCAGCTGAGGGTGACTGTGGCCCATTTCCCTTGTGAGTGTCCCTTATTAGAAAAGAATAACAGGGAGCTACAGAGAAATATTTTAGTCAATATCTATAAAAGATGCTTATTGATTTGAGAAGATGCTAACAGAAAATGATTGTGGGAGAAAAGCGATTTTCTAGTCATTGCTTTCTTTAACTTTTCTCGCTCCATCTGTGTAGATTGGTGGGATAGAATTTCAGTTGAGTTGTTAAAGCGGGGTTGGAAAGTGTGGTGGCTTGCTTTAGTGTTAACTCGATATAACATTGAATCACTCCAGAAGAGTTTGTAAATGAGGGATTGTCTCCTTCAGGTTGGTCTGTAGGCTTGTCTATGGGCAAGTGTCTGATATGGGAACATCTGTTTCTCTGGGCATAGATGGCAGCACCATTCCCTAGACAGAGAGGATCCTGAACTGTGTAATGTAGAGAAATCTAGCTGAATACAAGCATCCTCTTTGCTCTTGACTGTGGATCTGATGTAAACAGCTGTTCCTGCAGCCTTGACTTCTCTGCTATGATGGACTGTAACCTGGAATTGTGAGCTAAAATAAACTCCCTCCAAACTGCTTTTTTGTCGGGGTATTTTAATCCAGCAGCAGAAATGAGAATAGACCAGAGAGGGTATGTCTTGGTCTCCCTCTATCATAAATCAGTTAACTGAGACCCAAGAGGAGGTGAGACCATGAGAGCACAAAGACCACTGGATTGCATTTCTCTTTCTGCTCCCTGACTAGACAGCGTTCACTGGAGTAGAGATATTTCCAGAGAGTTTCCAAATCTGGCAGCAAAAGCTTCTAAAAGAGAAGGTGTGAGATTTGTAAGTAATTCCCAAATAGTCTGTAATAAAATACCACAGGCTGACTAGCTTATAAATACCAGCCATTTCCGTCTCCTAGTTTTGAAACCTGAGAAGTACAAGGTCAAGGTGCTGGTAGATACAGTGTCTGGTGAGCACCTGCTTCCTGCTTCCTTTTTTTCTAGACAGACATGGTTTTATTTTGTCTTCACATGGCAGAAAGGCAAAGGAATTCTCTGGGGAATTCCACCTGTAAGGGCCCTGTCCTTGGGATCCAGTTACCGGGCTGGAGAGATGGCTCAGCGGTTAAGAGCACTGTCTGCTCTTCCAGAGGACCCAAGTTCGATTCCCAGCACCCACATGGCAGCTCACAGCTGTCTGTAGTTCCAGTTCCAGGCAAACACCAAGGCAAATAAATAAATAAAGTTTAAAAAAAAAGAGAGAGAAAGAGAGGGATCCAGTTACCTAAAGTTTCCACTTTTGATGCTGTCATATTGTGGGTGAGGATTTCACACATGAATTTTGGATGGATGCATGTGATATGCTTGTGGATCTGAAATCTGCAAAAGTTCCATCAAGCTATCAAATCACGTTCACATTCTAGTTGGTGGGTCGCAGTGGTCCTCTCATTCCTAGTGCTATCAGGTGGTGCAATGAGTGGGCACAGGAGGAGAATGACTTAATGACAGAGCTGACCTTTGGAGAACACATCTATTTTGTTTTGTTTTTCAAGATGGTATTTCTCTGTGTAGCCCTGGCAGTCCTGGAACTCACTTTATAGACCAGGTTAGCCTCAAACTCAGAGATCTGCCTGTTTCTGCCTTCCAAGTGCTGGGGTTAAAGGTGTGTGCTGCCATCACCCAGCTTCTCTTTTAAAATTTATTTTTAATTTTAAATTGTTTATTATTGACAATATCATACACATATAAATTGGCCACATCCATTGCCATCTTCTTTCCCCTCACAACTGCTGGGCATTCCTACCACAACCTACTGCCTTTATGCTCTCTGCCATTTTGTTTTGTCTTGTTTGTAACCCACTGGGTCCATTAGCACTGACTGACTGATCTTGTTGACTTGATCTCAAGCAAATAACAAAGGCTGCACTGAATTCATGTGTGCAACAAACATTTCACATCCAGGACAGTTGAGTTTTTCTATCTTTTAGCTCTTACACCTCCCTTCTTTCATGATGTCCCATAGACTTGAAGATTAATATAGATGTCCCATTTAGGGATAAACACTCAACAGTCATTTATTTTTATTTTTCTGACCATGTATAAGTCTCTGTTTTAACTGCTGCCCACCATAGAAGAAGTTTTACTGATCAAGGTTGAGAGCCAGTCTAAGGATATAAACATTAATATTTAGAAGGTGATTTGATGATTAATTCAGTTAGTAAAACAACCATGGCAGATTCTCTCCTAGGGTCTATGAAGTCTCCAGCCATGTCTTTTTATAAACCAGGTTTATAGTACCAGGTATAAATTACTTCTTGTGGATCAGACCTCAAATCCAATCAGAAAGTGACTGGTTATCCCCATAATCTTCATGTCAGTATTGCACCAGGGAACATATGGGGACAATATCTACAGAAGAATTCCTGTTCATGTTACCGGGCATATGGGCCATCTTTCCTGCTCCCAGTACCCAGCCTTCCCTGTTGCATTTAGTTCAGTCACTGACTAGCATCCAGACTTGGCTAAAACTCATTTTTATGAGAGTCTCAGACCCATTTGAGGCTTGAGGATGGCGTAAAGAGAGGTACACCTGGCCCTGCTTGATGCAGTCCTGGTGATAGAAACAGGTCTCTTCTTGCTACTACTGATATTCTTATGCATCTCCCTAAATACCAACAGTCTCCAGAGGCAGAGGCCAAGGTAGATCCAGGACCCAAGAGAGGGCCACTCAGATGTGGGTGGGCTGATATGATGATACAGTTCTGGTTACTTTCCAGGGACTTCAAGATATAAGCAACTTTGGGAGGTGGAGCTGTCTCCATTGGTAAAGTACTTGTCACACAAGAATGTAGACTTGAGTTCAACCACAATAACTCGTAAATAAAACAAAGATGGGGTGTGGGCTACCATGCTCTTGTAATTCAAGTGTTTGGGAGGATATAAGCTGATACCTAGGGCTTATTAGCTAACTAGCCTAGTATTATCAACAAGTCTGGGGTTCCAGTGAGAGACCATGTTTCAAAAACAAGGTAGATGTTTCCTGAGGTCACCTGAGGCTGACCTTTAGTGTCTGTGTATACATTATACTTGTGATGTGGCATTTTCTGGAAGATGTCTTTTATGTATCTACACCCTTTTTCTGCTCTTGTGTCTCTTTCCTGGGCTAAAATGGGGAGGAGTCAGGAGCTTTGGAATCAGGCAAGACTTTATTTGCATTCTTGTATTTATTAGTTCAGAGAATTGAGTCTCTTCATCTGTAGATCCCTTCTGTGACCATCCTGCTCGTTAAGCAGAGCCCTCCAGGTATGACTGAAGGCCAGGCACTTGATAACCAGCTTCTAAACCTTGGCATAGTCAAGCAAAGGTGACATGAAAAGCACTCAGAATTTCTGATCATGGCACCAGTTCCTGTTTTCATTTTGGGGGGCAGGTATGACCTCTTGGTGGTCAGGCATAGGTACAGTCACCAGACAGAGCCTGTTCCACAATTTCTCTGGCTAAAAATCCTTCTGCAGTTACCTCACTACCCCCAAGTACTGAGAGGGCCAGATCACACTGACTTAAAGTCCAAATTCTCCTGAATCATATGAGAGCATCATATTGCAGGGGATGCAATTGAGTCTTTCTACAGGAGAGAGAACCAGACCAGACTGGGGACTGGCTCTGCAGGAGCTGTCCCTGCAGATGGAGAGCCATCTTAAACTGACAGAGTCTGAATCCAGATTGATTAAATTGGAGTTGATTTCCTCGGGGTTTGGTTCTTAGTACCCACCCCCTGTCATATGACCATGTGGCACAGATGTGGATGTGAGTATGAGCAGGGAATTGGAAATATATACTCACAGCTCAACTGGGTATTCAGGTCCCAGTCAAGGAGGTGTGATTTCTAGTGATGTCATTGGAAGGAAATGTGGAGTAGTTTCTAGAATCTGTAATGATGGACAATTGAGGCTTTGCTGAACTGGGCTCAGCAGCTGCAGGATTCACTCTGGGAATCTCCATCCGTGGCTAAGGCTGCATAAGATTCTGTGTAGCTGAGCCTGAAGGAGACAGAAGCTCCAGACCCCTTTGAAAAAGCAGGGCTTTTGGGTCACTGAAACTCATAGAGAAATGTTCTAGAAGATCATATGGTGGTATGAACAGGTGAGAAGTTGTGTGTGCTTGGGGCTAGGGTTGCTGAATAACAAGAATGGGGCAAGACTGAAGCAAGAGACCAAGAGCAGAAAAGAGACTCAGAAGGCAGCCACTGTTCTTTATTCCACTACATAGCCTTAGGTGCAGGGTCCCTGATCATGAAGATGACATCGTGATCTGTCTAAGGATGCACACCGTATGCAGGCTCACCAACCAACCAGCCACCTGACTGAGAGCATCATGCAGATGGAGATGCTCAGGACTGTACTATGGCTGGCCTTCTGCCTTGCCTCCCCCTCATCACCAGCTCTCTTGCGCTCATCTTTCTTCCCTTCCTTCCATGACGTCACCTCTCGCCACTGCCCTCACATCCCCGTCCCCTGGCTTCCTACTTGCTAGGCTGCTGCTGCAAGTGGTAGGCGCTGATTAAGACGGATGGATTGGTAAGAAGCATTGGATGTGACTTGAATAAAAAGCAGCACAGCTTCGCTTGGATGCAAGGGCACACAGCCAGCAAGTGGCGTCATTTGGGAGATGACTTTACTACTGGAGCTTGTCCTTAAAATAGCAAGCATCCCCCATTTCATTTCAATAGCTATTTATATAAATGTTACACACATGTACATTGAGAAATAACATTGCTTCTGTTTCCCAGGCCCTCCTTCTTTTTCCTTGTTCTTTCCAGCAGAGATCAGATGCTTATTTCCCTAAGACATGGAAAGAACCTTTAGTCACTAGGAAATGCTGTCATTCTGTGACCTTCCAAGGTGGTTTGTCATCTCAGGTTAGCATGTGGATTGGTTTGCAGCATCAGAAAAAAAAAAAAACCACTAGGATGTAGTTGATATGATTCTTCTCTGTCTTGGGGTACCCGGGGGACCAGCCCCCCCATTTCCTGTGTCACAGCTGCAGTGGCAAGAGTTGCCTCGGAGACTTCTACTCCATACACAGAACTGGCTTGGTACCTAGTCACTTCATAGTAGCAAGATGGAGAAGGTCAAGTGATTTGTTCAAGGTTAATGGCAAATGGAGGTCTAGATGCAGATCTATCTCTTGTTTACTTGTCTCTCTCTATGATGGAACAGGAGGGACCACAATGCCTTTGACATATTAGGTTCACTTAAAGCCCCATAGCCTGTAGTTGGTTCAAGGTCAAACCTCCATTTTCTCTTGATACAATTTTACATTGCTTACAGACACCCCAGGTATTGTTTCAAAAGACACATCTGTCCCTCTGCATAGCAACATATTAAGGACTTGATAAAGATAAGGGTCTTGGCTGAGTCAGGGGGTGGATTTTCAGATCCATGGATTTTCCATTCTAATAATTAGCCTCTAAAATCTATTGGCACTAACCCCCCCCCGTGTGTGTGTGTGTGTGTGTGTGTGTGTGTGTGTGTGTGTGTGTGTGTCACACAGGAATGGACAGATAGAAATAAAGAGATAGAAATTTAATGACATATGGATTTGTCATTAAATTATGCTGTAGATTTTACCACATCTATTAATTTGTATAACTTCTGTTAAAAAAATAATTGACAACTGAGCAGCAACAGGCTAGAAGATGGTGATGTCATCTCTGCTATTTATAGAGCTCCATTTCCTGCAGAGTGCAGATCTTGATATTTAGACTGTGAAGGCCTGTGGGTAGGATTCGTGCCCAGTACTGTGTTTCCTGCTGTACCTGTCACATGGCTGTCTTATGACATCCGTTGTTAACCACCTGTTTATAGACAGGAAATTAAAATCTGATCCAGGGTCTCAGTAGAGATAGGAGTTGTCCAGTTCTATCTTCTTAGTTTATTTTTCCCACTAAGCCACCAATTTTGAATATTTGGAAACAAAACTGGAGAAGTGGTGTTTGAACCAGTTTCAGACTAGGTGCATGGTTAGAAGCAAACCAGAACAAAAAAAAATGCTGTCTTGCCCAGAATGGGGAAAGAAAGCTGAAAAAGAATTCCAAAATAGAGCATGATGACAAATTACTGAAGGCAGACTGAAATGCCACCTTTAATGAAATTTATAGTAGAAATCATGATTCCAGGCTTGTTTGTGTCTGAGGTATTCTTGACTGCCCACTCAAGTGCACAGGAAACCCTGCCTGAACTTGGTTCATTCTTTGTGTAGCATGTCTCCTGGAGTGGTGTGTTTATGTTGACTTCAGTTGTTCTACAACAAATTTAGACTCTGGACAATTCTAAGGACCCTAAAGACATAAGCACAGCTTGGTTAGACCTTAACATCCAAATCAACATTGATCCAGAACCAGCTTCTTTGAATTGCCTTTGAATGGTGATGGTCCCCAGGCCAGTCCATTAGAGAGATGGTCAAGGCTAACTAGACTTTCAAAGGCAAGAGGAAGTGATATCACCCAGAACAAAGGTTTTAACACTGATGTCAGTCTAAGCCACAGTCCATGTGACCATAGAAAGCTACTGACTGGACCAGAGCAGGATTTTAGAATTATTGTCAGCACAAATCTTCACCGCAGACAATCTGCAGTGCTGGTGGAGCAGAATTTCAGGACCACGGCCAGTACTAGTGTGGTCTAGAGGTGTGTTCTAGAGGTGGAGGGGCAGGGCCATGGATTACTAGTACATTAGGGCAGAACAAAGTTTCAGAACAGATAAAGGAAAGCAGGGCTCAATTACTGTGCAGAAACTTTCTCAAGCCCCTTGCAATTCCTTTATGCTGGAGTGTTTCTTTGCAACCTGTGCATTGAAGATCCCTTAAAAACATAATCACCACTCATCCAAACACCCATACATTGTTTCTGTTTATTGTTACACCGTAGATTTATTGTTTCTGCAAAATCTTTAGATAGTGGGCTGTATCATGATCTCAGAGCTTGACAAGGAATGCTGCTGTCTGGGAAGTATGGTCACCTCCTGTAAAACACATACTGAGGTGCTGACATGACCAGCCCTCAAAGGTGATGTCCTGCTCTGCAGAGCTCGGATGACCTGAATGCCAATAAGTCAAGCCTGATTTAAAAAGCTCAGTCCAATGACATCAGAATGCTTCTACAATTTCTTTACGTGGCATCTATGAGACAACATCCCATTTATAAGGGAGTGGTTTTTGGAAATAGGCATGATCCAGAGTCACCTGGGAGATTGGCTTTTGGGCATGCCTATTGAGAATATTCTTGATCGGATTATTTTAAGTGGAAAGAACCACACACTGTAGGTAGCACTATTTCCAGACTGGGATACTAGATGGTATAAGTGGAGAAAAGCACTGACAGCATGCATCCATAGCTCTCTGCTTCCTGATTGTGGATGTGATGTAACCAGATGCTGCCTAATTCCCAGCCACTATGGACTGTACTGTCAAACCATGACCAAAATAAATCCTTTCCTCCATTAAATTGTTTTTGCAGGGTATCTTATCACAGCTGCAAGGAATATAGTGAACATGATTGATGACCAAAGCAGTATGTTTGCATTCATACTTGCCCTGTGAATTGTTGAGACATTATGAATAGTACTGGAACTCACAGTATAACTAGGAATTGTAGTAAGCATTTCACATGTATTATTATCTGATTTGTTTTATAACTCTGGTTCTATGAGATATATATTGAGATGAGCCAAATCTTATGGATAAGCTTCAAATGTACAGGCTCAAAACTTCATGGTGTACATATTTTAAATAGTAGATATTTGAACCCCTTCTTAGAGCTGTGATGCTATATTGAGAGTGGACCTTTTTCTCACTCCACATTACTTCTTTTAATCACTAAAATTAATTTAACTTTTAGACCTGGATCTGTGGTCTCATGTCTGATAGGGCTCAGGATTTTGGACTAGTCTAATTCAACCAGCTGTTGCATATTATTGGAAACCATTGGGTGATGGCCCTCTAGATGCCTTGTTTTCTCACAGGCAATCAATGGGATTAATAGAAAGTTGTTAGCCCATGTACAACTTGTCAGCATCGGGCAGTATCTCTTTCCCCTTAGTCCAAGCAAGTGCTGTGTAAATTTTTCCTGTTACAATACTGAACATTCCAAGTATCTGAGATCACCCGGATATCATGCCTTATAGACATTGCTCAGCTTCCAAAGTTACCTCCAGTGCACCTTACCTGGATAAGGATGTAGTCTCACTGTGCATCTCCTGGTACCCAGCCATCAGCACTGAGGATGGCAAATCTATACCAGGTAGCTCCCTCTAGTGCCGGAACTGATTCTCACAGCTAGTGTCCATAAATCCTCTGTGTGGATCCAGCCAAGGTGCTGTCTTCTCCTTTGTGCCATGAGTCATAGGGAATGCTGTGCCTTTTGGCTATCAGGAAACATTTCATGAACCACTAGATAGAAGGGAAAACCTGTGACTTAACTCTGCAGGGAGTATAGGCCAAATCCCAGTCATTGGGTCTCTATTTTCTGAAGGTATACTCCATAGGGAAAAATGAGACCAGCAACTTTCTTTGCTCTCTTCTCATTCTTTGGTGCCCAAGTTTGTGTCAATTTCTGCAGTTGTAGTACAACTTGTCTCCCTTGGCAATGAGATGCTGGCACATGGAGAACAGGCTTGGGGTTGTCCCCATCTGGAGCATCTTCAGTCTTGTTCCTCACAGCTCTCATTTCTGAGTGTATCCCTGGCTTTTTATCCTCACTTATACTGATGCCCCAGGTCTCAGCAATGTCTACACCTAAGGATTCTAATGCCTGTTGAGAATTTCCAAAGAACAAAAAGAAAAAGGTTATAGAGAAGACTAGAATTTACCAAACAAAATGATGGAACATCTTGGGGAGAGCTGCTGAATTTGTTCACTGACTTGTTTGTATAACAAAAATTAATTGAGCATCTGCTTTGTTCCTGATGCTGGACAGGGAAAAGAAGGTAGCTTCAAGCAAAACAGATCCAGGTGCAGTCTGCAGGAGAGAAGGGGAGCTTGTAACAGAAGAACAATCATAAAAACAGTGTATCAGGTTGGAGATGTGAGAGGCTATAGTTTATGGGGGCTCAGTGAAAGTTTTGCTTAAGAGAATCAAGGAGAGCCAGGATCTGGGCATGAAAGAAAGATGGCTTTCTCCTTTATGCCACAGCTAATGGTGTAATCCTAACTTCACAGGCAGCAGGAAGACTGAGTAGATTGATCAGTTAACAATATCATCACTTTAGGGGTTCCTGGATTCAAGTTGTCCACAAGTTCTATACCAAACAGAATTACATAGTGATATCCTGTCTCAAAACAAACAAACAAACAAAAACCCAACCAAAGTAACCAAACAAACAGAAAACATTCAAAAGCCACATTAGCACATTAGTAAAGTGCTTGGACCTGAATTCTGCTCCAGAATCCAAGTCAAAAGCTAAATGTGATATGCACTTGGGTTCCAGCACTGAGGAGGTAAAGAGACAGGAGACCTTGGTGCTTCACTGGCTGGTTAGTCTAGCCTCCTCTGCAGGTCACTGAGGGACCCTGTCTCAAAAAACATGAAGGTCTGTAGAGCTAGCTAATGTGGTTGAAGGTACTTATCAGAGGACTATTGGAACCCATATTAGATGGCTCACAAATACCTGTAATGGAAGATCCAAAGGGTCTGATGCCCCTTTCTGGTCTCCATTGGCACAACACAAGCACAGAGGGAGGAAGACAGAGACAGAGACAGATGGGCAGACAGGCAGAGACACAAAACAAACAGAGACAGAGACAAAGACACTCTGGACACCAAGTGCTTCTTCAGAGCATGGTAGCAGGGTACCCAGCTGCCAAAGAAATACAAGGATTCACCTCTTCATAGTCTCTTTAGGATCTAAGCTGTTAAATACTCATATTCAGTACTCATGGATTGTTTAGATATATATATAATATATGACACACACAGGTAAACCTTAGCAATGCCTCATTCCAGCCTTACAACAAATCTATGAGAAAGATCTTAGTGCTCTACTTCATACATAAGGAAACTTATGTAGAGTGAGAAGGAAAGGATTATTGTCTACGGTGATCCCCTGACATGTTCAGTGATGGTACAAAGCCAGGTGCTTCCGAGTCTAAAGCTTGCTACTCCTCACTCATCCACACATCTCCATGTCTTTTTCTTCTCCTTAAAAAAACTGTCAAAGCACTCTTAACTGAATTAGACTTCTTCTACCTTTGTGTAGGAGAAATGCTTGCAAAATTTCTCAGGTTTACAGAAAATAGAAAGACAGTGGGCTCTATCATCTTTTATATGTATTTGTTTGCTTGGTTGGCATTTCCCCCGTTGGTTGGTTGGTTTCTTTGGTTTTTTTTTTTTGGTTTCATGAATTTTTTTCACAAAGAAATTAATTTTAAATCATGTTTGTAGATAAGACAATATAGCTCAGTTGGTAGAATGCTAGAATGCTTGCCTAGCATATCTGAAGCCCAGGGTTCCATGCCAGGCATACACCTGTAGTGTCAGACCTTGGAAGGTGAAGCAAGAGGATTATTTGAGGTCAGTCTGAGATCCATGAAACACTGTTTTAAAAGATCACCTTTGTGCTGGCAAAATGGCGAACAGGTAAAGGCATTGGCTACCAAGCCTGATGGCCAGAGCTTGATCTCGGAAATCTACATGGTGCAAGGAGAGAACCCAACCTCACAAGTCATTCTCTGACCTTCGCATATGCATTGTCACACACACACACACACACACAAATATATTAAAAATCACCATTGTAAATCCCCCCACCACAGATATACCACTGCATTAAGAAAGGAATAATAGAAGTATAAAGACATTCCCCTGTGGGTTCTTTCATTGTAGGCTGATTTCATTTCATGTTTAAATATTTTATGCATCTGAGATTTACTTAGCATATATTACAAAGTAGACATCTAGTCATCATTTCTCCTAATGCCAGATGGTCTGTGCTATTATCACAATCAAACAGTCCACCATTCTGCCCGCTTTTGTCATCTATGGGATTCCTGTGTGCTTTGCAATATAATTCTGCACTTTCCAATCTAGTCAGTGCATCTTCCTAAGTCTTATGCATTAGTGCTTCACTGTTTTATTATTCTGTAGGCTTGTACTAGTTTATCATCTGATAGTAATCTCCTTTTATTACTCCCATTTATTCTAGAGACTTCCTAAATATTCTTATTTATTTTTCTCTATGGGTTTGAGGATCAGCCTATATATTTAAACAAAAAGCCATTAGCTTTTATTTGGTGGGGTTCATGCTAAATTTGTGAATTAAATCAGAAAGAGTTTATATCTTTACAGTACTGGAATTTCCTAGCTAAGAACACGGGGCCTGCTTCTGTTTAAATCTATTATTCTCTGACTACAGTGTTAATGTTTTTTTTCTTACACATTGCTGAGTATGTTTCTGTGTGTTTGATTTTTTATATTACCCTTATGTCTCTGTGTATATTTGTATGTATTTGTGAGGAGGGTGCATATGTGTGTGCACATATATTTGTATATATGAATATGGGGTCCAGAGGTGGACATTGGGCACCTTCTTCAGTGACTCTCCACCCTATTTTCTCAGGAATGCTCTCTCATTAAACCTGGAGCACCTTGATTCATCTAGACTGGCCAACAATCCCCTGGGATGCTCTTGTCTCTGACCTCCTGTGTGCTGGGATGATAGACATGCACCACTATGTCCACTTTTTAAACATGGGGAGTTGAATTCAGGTTCTTATGCTTGTATGAAATATCTTTTTACTGACTGAGCTATATCTCCCCATCATTTTGTGTTACTTTTTAGTGGCTGTTTTCATTTGATATGTCAGATATCCTGCATATCAGATGTTTATATTATAATTCTTATCAGTAGCAAATTACAGCTATGAAGAAGCAAAAAGATAAGCTATGGTTGGGGGGGTCAGCACAGACTGAGTATATGTTAAAGGATTAAAGGATCGAAGCCTTAGGAAGGTTGAGAACTGCCGTTCTACTGTTTTAGCCACCTGATAGTCAATTTCAGTTTCCAACTGGAAATTTGCCCAATTTCTCCACCTTTCCAACTTTTATACCTTTCCTGGTTGAATCAATTAGCATCTTCAGATCTATACTAAAAATTTGTGTTGGTAATACATATATTAGGATATATCTAGTGTTTCCCAAATAGACATGTTATTGTGGCCTTACAAGTTGACAGCTGTTTGTGTGGACATGAGCATCTGTATCTATGTTAGAATCTTATTATGTTTTAAAATGAAAACAAGAGTTTTCCCTTGATTGGGAATGGGTGTCAGATCTTATACGATGCCTTTTCAGTGTCTGTGGCGATGATTGTGTGATCTCTCTCTCTGCGGATCCATTAATATGGAAAGTTATGATAATGATTCCTCATGCATCCGTGTATTTGTGGAGCTCATGACTCATTTGTCTAAGATGTGTCATTCTTTCACTCTGCTGCTGGGTTCTGTTTGCTAATGTTTTATTTAAGCATTTTGCAATAATATTTCTAAGATTGGCCTTGACTCTCATTTATGTTTCCTCTCTGTGGGTTTTGCTGTCAGAGTTATGCTAATTTTGCAGAAGGGCTTTGTGAGTGCTCCTTGCTTCCCTGTGCTCTGGAACATTCCAAATAGATTCTTCACTCATCTGTTGCTTAATGACAAGCTACAAGTTTTCTGTAAAACCAACTGGCCAGGCTGAAGATTTGACTCAGTCAAGTGTTTGCCACGTGAACATGAAAATCTGTGTTTGTTCTCTAGAACCACTAGGAAAAGATCTAGGGTAATGGTGCATGCTTAAAATCCCAGCCTTGGGAAGGTGGAGACAAAATTCCTGGAGTTCCCTGGTCAGCCAGCGTATCAAATCAGTGACCTTAAGGCCCATAAGAGACCCTGTCTAAATAATCTAGGTGTCTGGCTCCTGAGAAGTGGCCCCCACAGCTGGCCTCTAGCTTCTAGACTCACACATACACATGTGTACCCATGCAACCGTGTAAACACAGAGAAATAATAACTTATCAAACTTGACCCAGTTTTTTTCAGCAAGGGTAGCTCTGAGATGGTTCCCTCTGTAATTGTTTTCTTTATTTCTTCTGTCTTTCCAGAGATTGGCTCTGGGAATCTATAATTTTCTTTATTTCAGTTCAGTTAGGTTCACTGAATTAGCCACATAGGATGAAGCAGGTAGCTCTTACAGGATTCTTTTAGTGATGTCTTGAGTCTGTCATTGTCTTTCTTTCCGTCCCTTCCCTCTCTTCCTCTATTTCTCGTCCTCCCTCCTTCCCTTTGCTATTATTTCTCTCTTTTCTCTCACAGGGTCTTGTGATGCAATCCAGCTGGCCTTGAACCCTTTGCCTCTGCCTTCTGATACTGACAATACAGGCAAGCATATGACCCCATACTTGGCCTGCTAGTGTGTGTGTGTGTGTGTGTGTGTGTGTGTGTGTGTGTGATATCTCCATCTTTTCATGGATATATCTAACAACTCATTTTAATTTCCCCCATTAACAGAAATCTTCAAATTATTGATCAAGTATTGCTTTTAAGTTTTTTGACTCATTAATTGTTATCAATATCATTTCTGCCCTTTTGACATCTCTACATTTATTTTACTTTATTAATTTTATTCCTGGATCTGAGTTTATGGTTATAGAACACTTCTCTGAGAATGCTTCTCTATATCTTTAAATACTTGCTCCCCATTTGGTGGAACTGTTTGGGAAGAATTAGGAGGTGTGTCTTTGCTGAAGAAGGTATGTCACTGGGGGCAGGCTTGAAGTTTCTAAGGATTTCTGTCATTCTCGGCGTGCTCTGTGCCTCCTGCTTGTGAGATGTGAGATCTCATTAGCTGCCTGACATTATGCCTTCACCCTGTGTCATGGACCCTAACACTCTTGAACTATAAGGCAAATTAAATACATTTTTATAAATTGCTTTAGTCATAGTACCTTATCATAGCAATAGAAAAGTGACTAAGAGAGTGCCCTATGTAATAGGTAAACTCCACACAGCTAGGGAAGAGCAGAAACAGGGTTCCCCTGAGACCATCAGCACCCCCATCTCAGCACAACCTGCTAGACTTGCAGCCAGGCCTACTGAGTCTGCTCCATAATGGCAGCCTCTGCCTTCCTTTGGTTGCCTTGTCAGCAAGAATGCAGCAGGCGTGGGTCACCATGCATGAAGCCTTAGATGTGTCAGGGCCAAATTCTTGGCTTAGTTGGCTCTTGATTCTTTTCTGGACCTCAGTTCAAATAATTTCCTCATGAAACAAACTGGCTCCAGCAAGATACCCCTTACACTACGGGGTTTGCACCAATATCCATAATGGGAACATCTTGTTCTGGCTGACATAAACCTAAAGACAGTTCATGGATTCTGGAGAAGTACACGAGCATGGCAAAGTGGGGAGGGGCAGCAGCTTTCAGGAACGTTGCTCTTCCTCCTTTTTACAAAGGTGACACCTGAACTCTGGGAAAATTAATGTGCCTGTCACTGTGGACTGCTTTATGTTATTATATCTTAGATGAGAAAATTAGGACAAAGGAAATTGCCCCAGATTTCCTTCTTTCTTGGGAAACTAAGCATTTCCTTTGCTTTCTTGGAAATGGTTTTTTTGGTTGGGGGATCAGAGCACAGCCCAGCTGGAGCTTCCATTTAGTGTATCTCTGTTTTCCAACCACTAGACTTTGAAGCAGAACCCACTCGGGAGTTGAGGTGGCTTGGGCAGATGCTCAGGTTGAAGCCCTTGCCCTGAGAGTAGCCTCCACTTGGGTTAGCCACTTGGGATTTAGCAGTGGCCATAGTCCCCAGCTTAGAGGTCATGTGCCTCACTCTAGGAGCCAATAGCCATTGGAATTCTTGACAGTCTTAAAATGTTTGTTATGTTTCTATCTATGGTGTGGATTTGAGGTACCATATCTTTAACTGGTGGTAGGTCCTATTATTGACCACACAGAGTGATGCTTCCTCTGGAGAATAATAATCAAAGAAAGATATAAGTCAGCATGTGAAGGAAGTTACAAGGAAGAAATTACAATCTGCCACTAGAAAACGCTGCTTGAGGAAGGTGATGTCACTGCTTGCTTACCTGTAAAGGGAATTCTGTTTAGTTTGATGGCATGGCAAGTACAATGACTAAATTCCAGAGGTTTACTCTAGTCCTGGGGGCCTTTTTTTCCTTCCATGAATGTTTGGATTTGTGTGGTTCAGAGATTTACAGATGGGAGATACCTTTTTAACAACTGTTTCCCTCCACCCCATTATCACTGGGGGCCACGAAGGCTTCTTGGACACCTGTCTCATATTCTCTTCCACATCTCATCATCCTTAACCTCCCAGTCTGTCATTGCCACACCTGCCACCTTCATGTTGGAAATGTTACTTCTGCTGTGTCCTGTGCCTCTGGTTCAGGTCACTGTGAGCCTCACCTGGAACATGGGAGGCTCCAAACTACATGACCTATTGGTATTTACCAGCCCTGCTATAGGAGCTGTTGCTAACTTCATTCTCAGTGAACCTAGCAGTTCCCTGGCTATGCACTCAGATCCACAAGCATGCATGTACACACCAGTGGGAGGTAGAACAATGTTCAGACTCTGAGTTCCAAAGTCAGTGGCTGATCCTTGTTCTTTCTCATTTATCAAATTTTCTGGACCTCGCTGACACTGGATGAGAGAAACCACATAGCAAAGGCTTAGAACAGAACAGCACAGGAACTCAAAGATGAAGGCGGTTTATATTTGCCTAACAGTCTGCCCCTATTCATTTAGGAAGGAACAACAGTGGAGTTTTTCTCCTCTTTTTATTTGTACTGAAGTCTCTCATATAGCCTACTGATGTGCCATAGAATTGTCCCTAGTCACTCCAGCCTCTAGGTCATTACTCATAGTCTATACAACCTATGCAGGATTGTAGATGGATGTCCTGACCCAAAGTAATAATCTAGACAACACAGATAGGTATCTTAATCCATCAGTCCTAATCAACACACCAATAGATATTGCAATCCACCAGGCATTGTCTGTTTAACACCAGACTGAGTACTTGCTGTGTGCTAAGCACAATCCTGCTGTTGAATTGACAGAAATGAACACAGAGGGTGGGACTTCCTGTCCTCATGAACTGACAAGTCCGAGGAGCCTTCCCACATGCAAAGCAGATCTAAGCCATCTGGTTAACATCAGCTTATAGCTCCCTCAGTCATTTCTGACACCTGTGCAGAATCTCTGTCTTGAATCTGGTCCTCTCTTCCATCAGATGCTTTGCTACCCCATCTCTACCCCTTCTTTCTCCCCAGGCTCCTAAGCTTGCCTATGCCCATGACCACTTCTGTGCCTGCAAGGCTTCTGAATGGAGCTGTGACCTCATGCTCAGCATCCAGCTCAAACATTTCTAGAAGTTCTGCAGAGGCTGTTCTCTCTCTATGCTTCTCTTCTTGCAAACTCCTTGCATGTGGTCCCATGCATGTGCTGAGTCTCCTGGGTCAGAGATACCTGCCTGGGACCTGGTAAGATCCAGAATGAATGGTGGCACATCTCAACAACAGGCTTAGGTGGGATGGATGAGCATAGCAGAGCTTCCCCAGGATCACTACAGTGGTCATTCTAAGCTCCAGGGAAAAACTGAGAGGAATAAAGTCTCCAGGCTTTAGAAAGACTTTGGCCTGAGCTGCAGCCAGAGCTAGCAGTTCTGCACCTTCCATTCAGGAGCACAGAGTACATGTTCAAAGTCAACGTGCAAGGAATTGAAGCAGCTAGCTAAAGGGCTCAAAGTCCCACTCATCAGTACTGGACAGCCCACTGGGTTTTGCAAGCAGCATTTCATATAGCCATCAGATGACAGTGAGGAGACAAGGTATTCAATTCCCTTTCCCTGGAAGAAAGTGTCACAGACAATCATACCTTCCCTACCTCTCTTGGTTGCCAATGGGACAAGAAGAAGCAATGTTTTGAAAGGTCCCTGGCTAAAGGGATTGCTCTGAGGTGGGGGATGGGCTGAATCCTAGTGTCTTGGGGTTGGCCAGGGCTCCAGGGAGTCTCTGCCTGGCTCAAGGGTAAATACACAGAAGGCTATGGGACCTTCTGTGATGTTCAGCCAAGACAAAAGAGCATAAGTTCTTTAAGCAAATATGTGTAGAGTTTCAGGAGGTCTTGCAAGAATGTAAATTTAAGGGGCAGAGAGTTGGGTGGAGCAAGCTGGGCCTTGAGACCCCAGGAGCTCCATAGGCAAGGTGAGGGTTTTCCAAGTGGGAGAGCAGAAGAGGATGCTGAAGAGGTGTCAATGAGGTAGGGATGGGTCCTAAGTAAGGTAGAGCTTTCCTAGGAAAACTTGGAATACTGGGGGAGTGGGGATGGGAGGCCAGACAGGGATGCGACATGGTAGAGAGCCACTTGTGAAGCATGTGGGATTGTGCCAGGCTGTGGATAAGAAGGGAACAGGACCTGACTCAGGGGACCCAGGATGTTGAGCTAAGTAGGTCATCTTGCCCATGGCAGAAGGATGACTTAGGGCAAGGCCATGTGTCAGCCTCTTGTGCAAAACAGTGGTGGAAGCTGAGGGTGAGCATCTTGGGCAAAGCAGAGAGGCTGGGCAGGGAAGGCAGAGGGAAGGACGGAGAAGAGGGTCCAGGATGGGTGAAGCCTGTCTGCCGTGGTCAGAGACTAAAGTTCCAATATGACTGTCTTTAGCCAGCATGGGGGCTCTCGCTCTCTCTCTCCATCACCCTCTCTGAAGAGAGTGATTCAGAAGCTCTAATAGCCCAGGTGAGGGGCTGGAGAGCTGGCTCTGGATAAGAGAACTTTCTTTCCAAGCATGATGACCCAAGTTTGAATCCCAGCTGAGTGATCCCAACATTTCGGAGTAGGCAGAGACAAGTGAATCTTGGAAGAAACTGAAATGAAATGACAGCTTCAGGTTCAGTGAGGGACTCTGTCTCAAAGGAATAAGCTGGAGAATGATAGGACACCCAATGTTCTTCTGTGTCTCCCACCTGCTAGAACATGGATGTTCTTGCCTACATATTACAGGTGACTAGAACATATACACTTTATAAAAAAGAGAAGACTTTACCTAGAATACACCTAATAACATTCCCATTAAATTAGCCTTTAACAAATTATTCCCCTCCCCCATATCACATGTATTATTTAATTTGTTTTAAATGGAGGGCTCATCCCAAGATGTAGAAATCTGTGAGAATCTATTACCTCTTGACAAGAGTTATTGAATGTTCTATTAAGTTTTCCAAATTGTCCAGTGTTGGATGGCTTAAAAATTATTCATTAAGGGATAACATTAAATACCAATAAATTGCATGGTATATTTATGAACTATCTCTGAAAGTCATTAAATATGCATATCAGGCAATAAATCCATTCTCTCCTGAAAGCCTGTTCTGAATGGTGACAGTTTAAGGTTTAGTCAATAGTCACGGAGTGGGCTAGCTTGCCATTGAGTGTCACTAGGTCCTCAAGCAGTACACAGGAGCTGGAGGCAGACCCTTTCCAGTCATCATCCCTACTACTGGGATGAGAGGGGCTAGACCAGGTAAACAGTCCTGATTTGTGATATATGTGGAAGGCTAAAAATCCAAAGGTTGGAAGGCCTTGAATTGAAGCAATACATTGTATTCTGTAATCTCTGCAAAACACCTGCCATTCACCCAGAATTAACTGCCTGATCCTGGGAGGCAAGTGTTCTTAGACACAATCACCATAGCTCACTAAATCTCTTACGTGATGGGCTTTGCTTCTGTATGTCCCAACACTGTCTTGAGACTGCACTCAGCCTTAGAGACTGCCCTAGAGAGGAGCTACCTTAGCATACACACATCCAGTGACTGAGGTGGCAAAACCCAGTCAGCCAACCACGTAGGGCTCAGCTGTGAGATGTTGGAGACTTCTGCTGATCTGCTGGTGCAGGGGCAGCACCAGCTGTTACTCCATTGTAGTTTAGTCTCCTTCCATAATGTCCAGTAATGAAGAACTCAGCACCTCCATGGCCCATTGTCAGGCTGGTTGCATTCCTGGATGGCTGTCCTGGAGAAAGAGAATCCCAAGATGTTCTCCAACTGCTCATGATAGGACAGAGTGATCCTGGGGTTCCCAAGGCTACTGTGGCTTCTAGAATTTGCTGCTGAATGCTTTCTTGGGTTTCTTGATTGTGAAACAGTGTGTTTACCTGGGCATTTGTGGCCTGCTAGTCAGTGTAAGAGGTGGGAAGCCTGCAAGCAAGAGAATCATCACCAGGCAGGAGCTCATGAGCATGGAAAGGCCCATATTTGGCATCAGAGACATCTCATTAGTTCTGTTATCTAGGCTATGACTGACCCTTTGGGGAGCATTCTTAGATGGGTGGTCATGCTGCTTTTTGTGGGACTGTAGAGTGACTGAGTAAAACCAATGGCTGCCTCTATAGATTACATGCTTGCTTGGCAGTACCTGCTGGAGTCACCTTAGCCCTCTGATGGATGGGGGGAACCCGCACTTTTTATTCTCAAGCAGACCTCATCAGCTTTGGAGAGACAATAATAATATTATTAAAATATTTTATTATTAAATAATAGATTATGATTAAAAGATAAGTTGATATTAAATAATAACAAATTGTTATCAAATAATACATATTTATTATTTAGTAATGATAAATAAATATTATTAATATTATTGTTGCTATTGTTATTATGTGTGCATGTGATGCATACAGGTATTGTTGTGTATTCATAAAGAGTGAGGATGTGTGTGAATGTGTTTCTGCCTGTGTGGAAGTCAGAGGACAGCCTCAAGTGTCTTCTTTAGTTGTCATCTCCTTTAATTTTTGAGACTGTGTCTCTTTCACTGCCTGGGACTCACCAATGTGGCTAGACTGGCTGGCCCACAAGCCCAGGGCTTGCCTGTCTCCACCTTCCCAGAGCTGGGAGTCCAAGAGAATGCCTCAATGCCCTGCTTAGCTGTGCATGTGTGTACAGTGAGCACTCTGTCAACAGAACTGTTTGCCCAGCCCTCCTTTAGAGAAGTGAAATCAAAACTCCCCTAGGTAGTTTGGACACACACACACACACACACACACACACACACACACACAGAGACAGACAAAGAGAGCAGGAAAATGAGCAGAGAGCTGGGTTAGAATAAAGAAGCCACCAAGCTACTTGGTGGAGTTGAATTCTGGCATTCTGGCACCCTCTGGCTCATTCTCCCACAGGAGATCTAGGGGCCTCACCTCCTTCAACCCTCAAGCATCCCACAAGCAGCCACACAGACCATGTATGGGTCAAGGGAAGCTGCATTTCTCTCCTTTCAGTCCACAACATAGGCAAGGGTTGAGACAGCCTCAGCTAATAACTGGAGAATGAAGGTGGGAATACATTTCTCAGCTTGGTTCACTTGAACCTGCCTTCCCCAAGAACTGCAGCCATGCCAGACGTCTTGGGCAGCAGTCCACTGGTGTAACTGCACAAGATTATCATCTGGGAAGCCAGAGCAACAGCCAAGCTCTATTCTCAGTCTCCATGGTTGAAGACTGTCTCAACATCCTGAGTGTTCCCTCAGGGAACTCCAAGAGGTGTGAAAGTTTTCTCTAGTGAAGTATGTACCAGAATATCCTAGAGCACTCACAGAAACTAATGTTCTTTGATCCCGCCCCACAGAGTTGGTCCTAGAGGTCTGGGGGTAGAACCTCAGAACTGCTATCACAAATTCATTTTCTAGCTGGTACTGATGTAGTAGGTACCCACAGAGTGCATAGAATGGTGATGGTATAGCAGAGGTTCCATGAGCATCATTTGGGAGTTCATTTCAAAGGCAAAAATATTACACCTCACTCTAGATACACCTGAAGTTTGAGAAGACCCCCTAGAAGTTCCCCAGTCTGGGCTGGGAGTGAATTGGGAACCTGGGGATGCTGAAGACTTTTGTCCATTTCCTGGGGAAGTTGGTGTCCCAAGCTTGTGTAAGGCAGAAACAGTGAAGAAGTTGGAAGTACTTTGCCTGGCACAGATCATTTGCATCCCCAGCATCTTTTGGTGGTGACGGAAGCGGGAACATCTGCTCAGGAGTTCTAGTCTTTGCACTCAGTACAGAGGAAGAGTTAACTGAATAAATCTGTCAGACAGCCGTCTGTTGCCCCTGGTAACACCCTACAGCTGCCTGAAGAAGGAAACCTGAGCTTTCAAGCACCAGGCCCCATTACCCAAGTATCAGTGAGCTGTTTGCCATCTACTTCTTTCTCCTGAAAAGACGAAAAGAGAACTGATTCCATGAGGCCTTATTGCCTGAACTTCCTGTGTAGGATGACCATAAATAGTTCCTGTTTGATATGGCTATGTGTGCCCAACATTGCGATAGGCATAGATGGCCACAACAAAACAGCTGGCCCTAGGCTGTACCCCAGGCTGGTAGTCTATGACCTCCACAGCTCCAGCCTCTTCACAGGTGCAGACTTGACAGAGCCGCACTCAACAGGCTGGCACTCTTGGCAGAACACAGAGAGCATCCTGGATTTCTCAGAACCGAGAAAGAAGACTTAAAATGGATGTTCTCGTTTCATTTCTGTTGCTGTGATGAAGTATTCTGATGAAAAGCAACTTATGGAGGAAAGGACTCATTGTAGCTCAGAATTCCAGGTCTGGTCCATCACTGTGGGGGAAATCACAGCAGAAGGAGCTTCAGAGGGCTAGTCACATCAGTCCAAGTCAAAAGCAGAGGACAATGAATGCGCGTATTGTTCACTTGCTTGTGCTCAGCCTGATCTCTTCACTTTTATACAGTTCAGAACCCCTGCCCAGGGGATGGTGCCACCCACAGTGGGCCGAGTCTTCCACATCAATTAACCTAAGATAACTCCCACTCATACAAAGAGATATGCCAACTGATCAACTCACTGTAGAAGATCCTTGATTGAGAATCTTCTCAAGTAATTCTAGGTTATGACAAGTTTACAGATAGCCATCACAATGGACATCTGTCTACAGGATCCAGAGATATGCCACCTGCTTGGCTCAGAACTTCCTGGCTAATGAATGGGTCCTCAGTGCCTTGACCATGTGTCTTCCTGAGTGGACAGCCAAGTGCTCCGTGGGTATCATTGCTGAGTTCTACAGCAGGTCAGTGCTTTTGGTAATCCCTCCAAAAAATAGGGAGATAACATGAGCAGAAGATTAGGCAAGTCTGTGCAATTGTTGTGGCTCCTGGGTTAAGGAAATTGAAGCAAAATACAGCCTGTCCCTGCTCCAGTGTATGTCATACAGAAGGAAAGGGGCTTCAGAAAATGAGACTGGCAGAAATGTCTGGTGCTCCTTTCAGCATCAGGAAGCGGGCCTGGAGGCCAGACCTATCCCTGTCACTGCCTGAGAGGGCAAGAGCGCAGTGGACCCTCTAGTTTCCTGTCTCTGCATAGCTGAAACTCACTGGTACCTTCCGGTGTCTCAGCCCTCACAGCTGCAGAAATGTTGGAGGGCATGGCTGCAGACAAGGAAGAGAAGATGCTGGTGTCTGCTGGCTGTTTATTCTGGTTTAACAGCCTACATTCAGTCTCTACTCTCTGATGGAGACTTGGTACCCATGTTACAGAGACAGAGATGAAAGCTGAGAGAGGGGCGTGACCATGCGGTTCATCCCTAATCCAGAATCCCAAAGTCCATGTTGTGTGCGCTTCACTCAGGATATGATTCCTTGGGGGACTCTATTGTAAACAGTGGGTTCAGATACAAAAAAAAATCCCATCCCACAGGGTGTGGCCATATCAACGAGGGCTGACAAACCACACCCTGAAATCTCAAGCAAACTGAATCTGAGGGTACAGCTAGAAAAATGTCTGCAGACACAAAGACTATGGACCAGGGACAAGGAGCCTTCAGCATGGTGTCCTGGCAAGGTGACATTTTAACAGGATCCTGAAGCGGAAAGCTCTGTGTGTGTGTGTGTGTGTGTGTGTGTGTGTGTGTGTGTGTGTGTGTGTGTGTGTAAGAGAGAGAGAGAGAGAGAGAGAGAGAAAGTACTGTCTGCCTGGGAAAAGCTAGGGCAGAGGTCCTAGGGCTGCTCAAATGGCTGGAGCCAGGTGAGAAGGTGTCACGGGAAGATGGAGGAGGAGCATGTTCAGCCTGTTGTAAGGGGTTAGAGTGAGTTAGGGGACCCTAAAAAGTGGTCAGGTTTAAAGGATGCTCATTCCTTAGGGATGCAGCTAAGATCTGAAGCTGAGTCTCTATAGCTCCAAAGACAGAACTGGAAACTTCATGTGAAAATGGAGTTTAAAGGAAAGAGACAGGAAAGGGAACTGAGGCCTCCTCCCGTGAAGGTGGTCAGCCCTCCAGTCGGTGGGGGGGGGCTCTCCTCAGGGGCTCATGGCAGCTCCTGGTTCTCCATAGTGACTCTGCCTCCCAGCGGGGGGATGTGGGGTGTGGAATGCAGCACAAAGCTGATTATAGAACAACTTGTAGTATGTGACTTAATAACCTCCCTATTGTATAATATTGTGCTTCGGGGTGGGGGAAGCCTTTAAGCCTGCTTAGTGCCTACGTTTTGTTCATTTAAAAAGCAGAAAATCAGTCCCCTCCATGTACTCGAGGGGAGCCGTCTCCTCCCAACTCCTGCACCTCCCAAAGCCATGATTAGATCAAGGGGATTGCATTGTGCTCCAGAGAACAGTATGGGATACGCTGGGCGTTCTGAGTGCTTAAGGTGCAAACACCCTCCCCTCCCCCAAACCAGGGGCAGCATTGATGCTGAAAAACACAGGGTAAAGGTAGGCACTCATTTTTGCCCAGTGCATTCAGAATGCCCCATTTTGCTGTCAGGGAGTGATGTTTCTAGGGAGTTTTCAATGTGGTTAAAGGCCCTGACCTCACTGTCTGGCCTCTCTTTGAGCTATGACAACACTGAAGGAAAGCAGGATTGCTGCTGCTCAGGAAAAACAACAACAACAAAAATAAACCGAAGAGGTTGTGGACAAATGCAGGCTAGGGATAAAGAGACATAACTGAAGGCCTGTGCTGCCTTCTCCACACCCCAGGCTGTGGCTGACTTTCTTTAGACCCAGGTACAATTTGTTCAAGAGGAGGCCGGTGTTTTGCTGGGCCTGTCCGGGTAGGTTCCATTGTATAAGGGTCTGAAATGTTTAGTATTGCTTTGTGTTTGTGGCTCATAGATGTGTTCATGTGGGTTTGTGTGTGCGCGTGTGCGTGTATGTGTGTGTGCATGTACACGTGCATGTGGAAGCCAGAGACTGATGTCAGTTGTCTTTCTTAGTCACCCATCATCTTCTGCTTAGAGACAGGGTCCCTGACTAAACCTGGGGTTCACGTATTCTGCTAGGCTGGCTGTCCAATGGGCTTGAGGGACCCTATGGTCTTTGCCTCCTCCTAGTGAGGAGGCTATAGATAGATAGACGTAAGGCACAGCTCCTGGCTTTTATATGGGTTCTGGGGATCTGAACTCAGGCCTTCATTCTTGTGTGGCAGACACTTTAAGTAACTGAGCCGCCTCTCTGGTCACCATAGCCTTTAATGCATATTTGCTGGACACTCTCTCCCCATCCTAACGTAGCCTCCAGCTCTGGCCCCCAAGCCTATGGCTACTCCTGCTTCCTCTACTAGTCACAGCTAGCAGGTCTGCCAATCCCACCCCATCTCTGTGAAGACGGCAGCCAGTGTTCTAAAGTCTTTCCAGCTTGAAGTTCCCCGAATGCCTCATTCAAGTTCCCACTACCCCATACTTGGAATGTTTCCAGTAGCCAATTGCCTGCCACATGGCCACCAGAGTCCCAGCTGGTCGGCACACCAATGCCACAGTGATCTTCTTAATCGGTCAATTGGCTCTTGCTGCTTCGCTGTTGAAACCTTATCAGAGTCTTTCCCTTTGTGCTTAGAAGAAGCCTGACTTCTTAGGCTGTGTTCTGTCTACTCACTGTGCCTTCCCTGAGACTTCAGGCAGGGACATATGTTGTCCCTGATTACCCATGGATTCTGCCTGGAGTTCTCATTCTAGCCCAGAACCAGCATCCCTCACCTTGAAGGAATGAGTGGATGAGGAGATAAGGAAGAGAGAGAATGGCTGGATTTTGAGACAACTGGTCTTGAGTGTTAGACAAGGTATAGGTTCTTGGTGACCTTGAGCAGATTGTTTGACACCCTGGAATCTGTGCTCCTTATCTGCAACTTGAGACTTACACCCCCACTACTGGAGTGTGCTCAGGATCAAATGAGTCCATTATGCAAAAGTGGCAGACAGCCCAACACCTAGTGGGAATTCCAAAGGTGTTCCTTTTTATCCTCTGCAGAGATGAGTTTGCTCCTTGATTAGAGGTAAGTCCTGGTGCTCCCTGCCTTAATTTCCTACTCTCTGCCCTTCCGTCTGTGGGAACCTCCATCTCTTGCTCTCAGATACGAGGCAGCCCTCTACCAAGGGGAAAGCCTGCGGGCTGCCTACTCTCTGTAGATTGACAGACTTGAGAGCTGTCTTGGAGATAAATCTGCTTCTGCTTGTAGCCCCTGGAATGACCCATGGGACTCTGTAGGGGATGGGGAAATCTGAAGAAAGCCAGGACAATTAGACCTAGGATGAGATAAGCAGGGCTCCATGTGCCCATTTTAAGATGCTTATCTCTCAGTGTGTATGCACATAGCCAGCTCCAAGAGTTAGTGCCACCTGAAATACTACACCCTGGACTCCTCTGGTGTTTACCAGTCCTGGCCACGGACACTTGTGTTTGGAAAGCCACCAGTAGCCTCCTTTGAATATTCTTTGATTCCTTCCAGAATATTCCTGCCAGGGTAACTGTCTTAATTTTTGTTCTATTGTTGTGAAGAGACACCATGAGCATGGCAACACCTATAAAGGAAAATATTTCATTGGGACTGGCTTACAGTTCCAGAGGATTAGTCCATTATCATCAGAGTGGGGAACATGGTGACATGCAGCAGTTCTGAAGAAGTATCTGGAAGTTCTGCTGGAGATCCACATGCAGCAGGAAAAAAGAGATCCTGAGCCTGGGTTGGTTTTTTGAAACCTCAAAGCCAATCCCCAATGACACAGTTCCTCCAACAAGGCCACACCTCCTAATGTATCTCAAGTAGCACCACTCTCTCATGACTAAGCATTCAAATATCTTTACCTATGGGAGCCATTCTTCTTTACCACAGGCACCCAGAGGAAAAGGCCCAAAGGAATGGCCATCTTGTACATGGGTCTTCCTGCTTTCCTGCTGATGCTGAATCACAGAATGCTCTGTCTGTACTGCAGATGATGAGGTTTAGCTAAGATCATGAGGATAAAACCCCTGATGGCGTCAGTGTCCTTACAGAAAAGTGGAAGAGTTTTTTCTCTGTCTCTGCATTTGAGGACCTGACAAGATGGTATTCATCTACAGGCAGGAAATGGCCATCTGTAGGACTTTCAGCTGGCAGAAAGTGCTGTTCCCCAGGAGCTAAATCTGTCAGCACCTTTGATCTTGGATTCTCCGACCCAAGTTGTGAGATCTAAATGTCTTGTCCAAGCTGTTCCCACGGTAGTATTTAGTAGTGGCATCTCATGCTGGTCCAAGGGTCCTAGAATGTGCCTCCCCACTTGATCTGCAGATGACAAAGGTCCTCTGTGTCCATGCCTATTAATCCTGGACTCCTCCCTTTGCTGAGTGACAACAGGAGAGGCAATGAGGGACCTGACAGACTGCATGAGCAGCCATTGTCTCTGTGAAGTCACCCATCTAAGAACCTGCAGAGTAATTGGAGGCCATGGTGACCCACAAGCAGAGGTCACCATGCCAGGTGTAGAAAACCCTATCTTGTTGCTGGCAACCTGAAGTGTGGTCTCAGTCCATCAGAGGAACTAGGCTCTGCACTCAGCTTAATGAACAAATGTAGAGCTGACTTTGCACAAAAAAGAGACCTTTGTCTACTGGTCACATTACATCTTTGTCCCTGTTCCAGTGACGAGAGTCCCTAATTGCTTTTCTCCAGACCCCTCAAGCCACATATCATTTCTTGTCAAGGGACAGGATTATCCCCACCTTGGGATGGAAAGAAGAAAGAACAAAGATGAGAAATGCAGGCACACTGGAACACTACCTGTGACTCTGGTGGCCAGGCTGAGGTTGGGCTAACAGCCTGAGTGGAGATACTGACTGAAGGGATGTTACTGGCATTCCATCCCCACTTCCTGAACTACAACCTTGATGGATGCCAGATTGCTGCTTCCTCCAGTGATTTATTTGTACTTATCTGTGGATGTCCAGGCTTCAAGATGACCCTGTCCGGAGAAACTTAGCAACCTTGGTCTCCTGGGCAAAGTGCTGCCTCAGGAGATTCATCCTCCCATTGGATTTAATCAAAGATAACTCTGCATAAACCAGCCGGTGGGACACTTCTAATCTCCTAATTGTATTAGGTTAGTGCCTATGCCAGAGGGCCAGATTCAAATCTGAATCTCAGGCTTCAGACCTCTGTCTCCCAAGGCTTCTCACAGACGGCTCAGACAGAACATTCCTTTTCCAGATGGCTTGGACTGGACATCATCCAAATTGGACTGCCATCTCATGAAATGGCCTGCAGAGCCCAACTCAGGCTATTTTGAGATTTGAGGGTGAGAGAAACAGCATCACAGCTAAGGGCCAGGGAGAGCAAGAGACTTATCCAGAGTACACAGCATACAGTGAGGCCAACAAACATAAATAACCGTGAGTTTCTTCAGCTCATTTTAATTCAGTAAATATCAAAGTTTAATCACTGTTTTTGTTTTCATAATGCTTTGTCTCAGGTTTTTACAACTTTAATAACACAAATGTCCAATTTTAGCTTTCATATATTTGTTGGCTCAAGTTCTTGAGACATAAACAAGCATTTCTAATCTGTGTGAGCATCCCTGGCCTCTAGTATGGTTTGACCTATGGGGAGAGGCCTATCCAGAGCCCTGATAAATGCCTCTCCCACTATGATAAAGGACAGCCAAGAGCTTTGGAGCCAACTGAGCTGCTGGGAATCAGGTAGGGTGGCATACCGCACGGCAGGGTTTCTCTCCATCTGTCCTGCCTACCGTGCTCATTCCTTTCTGTTGGGAGCAAAGTCATCAGCATCCGAGAGCTGCATGTCTGTCTGTGAAGGCCATGAGAGGCTTGTATTGGAACTTCCCAGCTGCCTGGAGCCTTACATAGTGGGAAAGGGAGACCAAGTAAGTACTGAGTGACTCCTCAAAGCTCCCCCAAACTCTGGGAGTCCAAGGGTTGGAAGGCTTTGGGTCCTTCTGTCTCAAGATAGAGTCAGTTTTTGAGACTCTTGCTTAGGGCTTTGATGTAGGGATTGTGGAGGATGAAGGATCAGACAGACTGATAGAGTCCTGGACAGACAATTTAAGGGGGTGACTTCCCTGTGAACTGGATGACCCTGATAACAATGAGTGAAGCTGAGTGGGAGCATGTAGGATTAGGGGACCAGGTCACCTGGCAGAGGGTGGTCTTGGACATTCCAGGAAGGCCATATAGTTGCTGAATAGAATTTCAATATGCACTTGATCCTACTCAGCTTTGGGGTCCTCATTTGTAAAGTGAGAATAACACCTTCTTTGTCACAAATGCAAAGGAACCAACACTGTGGGAGAGACTAAATACAGTCACTGGTGTCAAGTGCCAAGGGGAAAAAAAAGACACATCTTTTGCATCTGAGGATGATCTTCATAATTGGGTGGGGTCGGTTTCCTGTAGGAGAGAGTGGTGTGATTCATGCTGTGGAGGTGGGCGTGCATCCCCATGCCTTCTGTCTAAACAGGTCTTTTTCCTCTGGGGGGGGGGAGGTAAAACCACCATCACCTTAGTGTGACTTAGTTTGGCCTGTGATTCAGGAGGAAATGAAGATCTTAGGAAAGCTAAGATATGGATGGAGTAACCACTGTTCTTAGACTAGGACCCTGGGTGTCACCCTGCCTTTGTCACAGTGAGCCAAGGACAAGATTCTTTGTATCCTGACTTCTTCCTGTAAAGGGGAGACACTCACCACACACTTCCTCCATCTCTACAGGTGTCTCTTGGAGGAAGCAGCCACATAGACTCTAGGCTCTGCTATTGACTACTTACATGACTTCAGGCAAGCTGCTTACATCGTGCCTTAGTTTCTTTATCTATAAAATGGGACCATGATATAACATTTTTCATAGGTAACAGGAAATTAGTCCATTCTCATGATTCATGTAGACTCATCACAGTCTCGTTTCCATAAATGCCAGCATAAAGAGTCAGGAAGAAACCCAGCACACTCCTATAACCCAGCACTTGGGAGGCTAATGCAGGAAGATGGTGAGTTTAGGGACAGCCTGGGCTACATAATGAGACTGTCTCCCAAAAATATAAAAGCAGGAGACAATCTTGGGAAAGAATACCGAAGTCAGAGGAAGTGGAAGAAGTGTGTTTCTTTTGCATTCATCAACAGAGCAGAAGAAGTCTTAGAAGTAAACTGCGTGTGTCTTACGTGTGTGTATTGTGTATGTTTGTGTGTTGTCTATGTATGTTGCATGTATATGGTGTGTGAATGTGTGTGGTGTGATAGGTATTGCATGTGTGTAATGGGGTGTGTGTGTTGTACATACATATTGTGTGTGATAGTGTATGTTTTATGTGTGTACTGTGTGTGTGTGTGTGTGTGTATGAACATGTCCTGTGTGTGATTTGTGAACCTGTGTGCATGCACATAGGCTACAGGACATAGGGCCCTTGATGTATTACTGTCCACTTTTCTACTCTGAGATAGAGTGGTGGTTTGAATAATCATGGTCCCTGAGGGAGAGTGGATTTGAGGATTAGGAGATGTGACCTTGTTGAAAGAAGTTTGACATTAGGGGTAGGCTTTGAGGTTTCAAAAGGCCATGCAGGCCCAGCATGTCTGTCTGTCTATCTGTCTATCTATCTATCTGTCTGTCTGTCTGTCTATCTATCTATCCATCCATCTGTCTTCCTTACTTCCTTTCTCTTTCTTTCTTTCTACCTATCTTCTATCTATCTATCTATCTATCTATCTATCTGTCTGTCTGTCTGTCTGTCTGTCTGTCTGTCTGTCTGTCTATCCATCTGTCTTCCTTCCTTTCTCTTTCTTTCTACCTATCTTCTATCTATCTATCTATCTATCTATCTATCTACCTACCTACCTACCTACCTACCTACCTATCTATGGATCAGGATACAGCTCTCAGCTCCTTCTCCAGAACCACGCCTGCCTGTGTACCACCATGTTTCCTTCCTTGAGGTTAATGAAATAAACCCATGAAACTATAAGCAAATCCCCAATCAAATGTTTTCTAATAGTTGCCTTTGTCATGGTGTCCCTTAACAGAACAGTGACTCAGACACAGAGTCACCCACTGAGCCTGGAACAAGGCTGGTGATCAGCAAGCCCCAATGAGTCTTCTATCTTCACATTTTACTGTGCTGGCGTTACAGGCCCAAACTCAGGTTTTTACATGGATGCTAGAGCCCACCCAAATTCAGATCCTATCCTTGCACAGCAAGCTCCCATCTACTGAGGCCCCTCACCACTCAAGAACTAAATTCTGCAGCATGCCTGGGCAATAGTTAATTTGACAATGGTGGCAAGCCTATTAAACTGGAGGAAAATACTTTTTGAACAAAAAATTCAGGAGACCACTAGATATCCAAACACAAAAGCATGCAATGTGACACACACATAAACTAACTCACAGAGGATCACAGACACAGATGCAAAAATAAAAAGTATAAAACATATAGAAGAAAACTTATGAGAAAATGTTTATGATCTTAAATTAGGCAAAGTCTTAGGCATGGCACCCAAACACTGGAAACAGTGGGAAGCGTAGCCAAATTTGACTCTACCAAAATTAAAAGTTTTTGTCCTTCAAAGGATGCTGTCCTGTAGATGAGGGGCAGTTTTTGCAAACTACGTATTTGATTAAAATTTTGTGTCCGAAATAGAGAGTTTTTTGAATGGATGGGCACGATATTTCTCTTTGGGACCTATTTATTTATTTTAGTTGTATGACTCTTTTACCTCTATGTATATATGTGCTCCACATGCATACAGTGCCTGAGAGGCCACAAGAGGGCATCATATTCCCCTGAAGCTGGTGTGGGCCACCAGATGTGGGTGCTGGAAAATGAACCCAGGTCCTCAGTGCTCTTAACTGCTGAGCCATCTCTCCAGCCCTCAAAAACTCAATAACAGAGAAAATATCTACTCTATAAATGGACAAAAGACTCTGATAAACATTTCTTCAGGTACATGTTTCTTTGAGATATATAGTCAGTGAGCAAGTGAAAAGGAGCTGAGCATCACTGGGCATTAGAGAAAGATGCTTGGAGGCTGTGATGAGGTACCACCCCATGACACTAGTAGAACTAAAATGAAATTAAAACACAATAGCAACTTTGGTAACGATGTGGAGAACTGGAATCCCCATACATTGTTGAAGATGTGTAAAATGACATGGCCACTATAGAAGTGTCTGGAAGCTCCTCAGACAGTTAAGCATAGAGTTAACCTATGACCAGCTATCCCAGGTAGATAAATAAAGAGAGGCAAAAACATACATCCATAAAAAAAATCTTTGCATGACATTCATAGCTTCATGCTTCACCATAACACAAACAATAAATTATCCCTTGGATTGGTGAACTAACTGATACAAACTACAATGTGAAATGATTCAGTGATAGGAAGGGGTGTGGTGTTGACACTTGAAACACAGTGACAGACCTTGCAGACACTAGGCTATGCCATGACTCCTATGAGGCCCCTTGTATAATGTATCTAGGATACACTGACCAAAGCACATTGGTGAATGGGAAGCCATTGCTAAATGGGTTTAGGATTTGGGAGTGTGTGCTAAGGTTTTGGAAGGAGGCTGTAGTGATGGTACAGGATCCCAAGAATGTTCTGAAGCTGCTGCCTTGCATACCTGGAGCTCAAACGAATAAAGCTGTTGTGTAAGATGGAGGGGTGAGTCAAATCAGCCAGCATTTCCCCCACCTCTTTATAACAAGATAAACAAAAATGTTCAGAACTGTGGGCCTTGCAGCCCTCATAATGGAGTAATGGCTTAGATTGGCAGGCACATGCCCCAAACAAGAGATTCTGACATTTCTTTCCCCTATGTTTCCTGGGAACTTGTTTCTGGGTACAGTGTGCATGACCATATGTGTTTTATACTGTAAATATACAGGCCCTGGATATGCTAGCAAAGAGGAATGTCCTCAGTGGAGCCTGCAGATGAGCCAAGCCCCCTTCTGTGTGGAGGTGGGCTTAGATATAAGGTGGAGGTGAGGACTCTGGGAAGAGGGAAGTGTAGGGGAGGCATGTGGCAGACCTTGGACTGCATCTAGGGGAATAGACAACTGTGTTGAGGATCCTTCTCCTTCCTGCCCCACCCCAACCTGGCCCAGAATTGCCTTCAGATGCCAGCTTCCCCTAGTTCTTTGAAGGAGGGGTAGAGAAATAAATCTTCTCTGCCACCCACAACACCTTTCCTTCCTGATGTCAAGGGCATGACCAAGCTCAGATTCCTCATGCCCCATTCAGACCAGGAAAGAAGAAAACCTTACTCCTCCCATCCACCAGGGACACCATGTGAAGGGTTGCCTGGAGAGGCCCTGTGTGCTCCCATTGCTGGTTTTCAGCTGTCCAGGAGAGGTCATAGAGGTGAGGTTAATGAGCAGAGTATTTGGGGACCCTGGAAATCATTGCCCTTTCTGCTTAAGGAGCAGATTAGGTCTTATCCCCTGTGTCCATCATCAGTGTTGGGGGTGGGATGTGGAGAGAGGTCATAAGGTCATGTAAAGTAGCCTTTCCATTTGACTGGGAGAACACTGAGGCTTGGAAGCTGGGGACTCCTATAAGAGAGCAGGGCCACTTGAAAGTAAAAGCTAAGGGAGCCATCTGGGTGCAGTGTGCTGGGGGCTGTGACTAGTATTTGAGATGAGATCTTCCTTGCTGCAATCTGCTCAGGATTGCTTTTACTGTTCCTCCAACCTTTTCTTCTAGGCTGTTCCCTGGGCATAGTGCATCAGCCTTCTCCAGGGGCTCTGGGTCCCGTGCCACTTCTGTCTCCACTTCTCCATTTTCTATCCTGTCATGATGTCATATAACTTTTACTCCTTTGCTTGCTGTGTGCCCAGGTGGAACCTGAGTTCCAAGGATGGGGACCTAGGATGCTGTATGCTCCAGACAGCTGGTTCAGGACTAGCTCAGGAAAGCTAATGTGACTGTTTAATGCACAAAAGCGAAAGAATAGTGAGCCCCAAGCCCTCCACCTGTGTGCCTCTGAACAAGTGACTCACCATCTCTGTGCATCTACTTTCTCCTGTGCAGAATGGCGCGACACGAGAAACTGCCTAGTGGGGCAGATGTGAGGGTTGAACAGGATGGCTTGTGGGAAATGTCTAGCAAGCCAACTGCCTGAGAAAGTGCTCCGCAATTGCTCTGGGGGTGACCTTGGAAGGGAAGAGCTTGGTCAGAGAGCAGAGGGTCCTTGGCGCTGGCCAGCAGTATCATATGTGGTTGCTGGCTTGGGTTATTTCCTAATGTGCTCGAGTGATGAATTATTCATACCTCTGTCTGAGGAAGAGCCTTGGCTCTTCTGTCCTGTGCTTAACAAGAAGTTTAGATTAGGACCATAGTAGGGCTGTGTCAGCCAAACCTGTTAGGGAATCCTAGAGGCTCAGAGACCCATTTTATATTGGTAGTGACTGAGGCCCGAGGTGGGGATGTCATTTCTGTCTTCTTTGTCTGTGGGGATGACAGAGATGCCTGGTCCTCACACACCTCCTCCTCTGCCTGGGGCTGCAGCCTCAGGTGGGGCTCTCCGTTTCTGATGGCTCCCAAAAGGAACAGGTGCTGACTTTTGCATGGGGGTTCCTGGAGAAACGGGGGAGGGGGGGAATCCCTGCATCTGATCTGGAAGGAAGGAGCCCTACCATAGTACTTTCAGTAGGGCTAGACTGCTCTACTTCTCTTTTGCAGGAAAGAGTCAAATACCGCGTATGGTGGGGACCTGGAGAAGGTCAGGAGCACAGATACATGGAGGTATGCCAGGAAAGGCACAGGATAGAAACACACAGTGACAAGTGAAAATTATTAAGCGGACATGTTTTCTTGTTTTGTTTTGAGACCAGGTCTCTTATAGTTGAGGATGACCTTGAACTTCTGATCAATTCCTCAAAGCCATAATGGGTGGTCTCTTTCCATTGGAAGGGTGAGCATTTGAGCTGAGTTAGATGATGCCTTTGCTCAGATTCCTCTGTTGGCTGGTCTCGCTCCAGCCCTTGTGGCTTCACAGTGTTGAGGAGGTTGCCCAGAACCAGTCAAGGGAGAAACCTCAACTACTGGGAAGTGGGTGCTCTTGGTGGATGAGGGGCAGAGAAACTGAGGACTGAGAGGGATGCAGTCTTTCCTGGAGCTCAGGAGACCATGGGTATGTTGACTGCGGTTGCCTGCTTCCAGAAATGGCACAATGCTCTTTTCCACCCTTGCCCTGAGCCACAGGCAGGAAATGCCATCTCGTGCCTGCTCTCTGGTTTGTTCTCCCTGTGCCCCCCACCACAGCTCAGCTGATATCGGGACTGAGAGAAAAGGACTAAAAATAGCTCTGATTTGATGCATTGCACACAGGGCTGAACTGGCAGCAGGCCCCTCCACCTTTCCTCCACATCAACAGCGTCTCAGCTGGACTCTGTGTGTGTGTGTGTGTGTGTGTGTGTGTGTGTGTGTGTGTGTGTGTGTCTGTGTCTGTGTCTGTGTGTGTGTTAGAGAGAGACAGAGACAGACAGACATGTGCACTCCAGCCTGGCTGCTGAAGGTTCTAGAATCCACCCTCATACTGAGGAGAGAGCCTGTGGTCCTGAGTCCTGTGGTCTTTATGGGGCTGTGTTGATGACTGTTCCTGGCAGCACTCTTGATTCATCTAGACCTGGTCTTTGGCATAGTTTTGAGAGGGTTGGAAATTGAGGCTTGTGCATGGTTCTGAGCACGTGATAAATCACCAGAGCTGGGAGAGCCTCTGGAGATTCATAGCTGCAGCCCTGCCCTTGGAGCTTAAGGATCTGGACCAGCTCCTCTCTTAACACTTCCTACTCTCCTGTCTCCAGTTGCTAAGTGTTTCCTGGTGCTCACCCTAGCCTGTTTCGACTCAGCTCCTGGCCCACTCCAGCTATCCATCTCTGGAAACGTACTGCCTGTGCTCAAATCCAAGATTGTTGGTATCTAATGGTCAAAACATCTTTCCATCAGAACAGACACAAGGTTCGCCTTAGGATACTGACTGCAGGTGTACCCCAAGCATTAGACACCCTCTTGATGGTTAAAATATGTCAGGAGAAGCATCTTGTGCACAAGTGACTCCAGTATGGGGTGAGTGTGCAGGGAGGGTAAAGAGATGGGCTTGCATGGTGGGCATAGACATGCCACACAGCCATGCGGGCAGACTTGAATCTGGCTGTATGGCATGGGCAAGCCATTCCACTCTGCGAGCTTCTATATCTTCACCTTGGGGCTAGTAGGTGGTCTAAATCATAGTATTTTTCAAAGGAGTAAATGAGGTAGGGAACAAGAGAGAGGCAGAGACATTCGGGTCAGTCCATAGGCTATACTTTATGATGCATGCTCTTGCCTTGGTTTCTTCATCCTAAAGTATCCAGGAGAAGGCATGAGTTAGGAGAGGTGCTCAAGATGGAGACATAATTCACCAAAATGAAGCTGTCACTACATACACTGAGGCCCCTATGCTCAAGGCTTCTGTGCTATTAAGACATGAGGGGAAGGGACAGGAAATAACAATGGCAGGGGATTAAGTCATCTAGAGGGAGCCCAGCCTGCCCAGGGATGATCCTGAGCAGAGAGGAATAATGGGCCCTAATCATCACGAGGCGTCTAGGTAGCGGGGAGAGCCATCAGGTGGGAGGCGCATGTAGATACATGTAAATCATGGGATGCTGCTCCTCAAGACACATAGGCACGGACACTCAGGTGGCTAGATCTAAGCTGGCCTCCATTTTCTTTGTAAAATGTGAATGATGAAGAGCCCTAGATAGGCAGAGTGCCTACACAAGCCAGGCAGCTGGTGGCCTCTGTCCCCAAGCTTCTACCCCCCAGCTACCACATGAGCCACTGACTCTGGTCCCTTGAGCTTGAGATGTACCCAGAAACGGACAGGACATACAGGAAGGAGATTCCCTCCTCCCTCCTTAGAAGATGCAGATCCGAGAACATACTTCCAAACACTGTTATAGGTCAGACTTCCCAAATCAGCCTGCTCAGGTGGGAAAGTACAGCGGCATGGGCTAGGCTGATGGGACACAAGACCTGGTAAGTTGAACCATCAGTGAGCCCAAGTGGTTTGCTGACCGTTGACTCAGCTGTGAATGTAGACGTTGGTCAGGCATGGTAGTACAAGCCTTTAATCCCACCATTTGAGAGGCAGAGGCAGATAGATCTCTACTTTCAAGACCAGCCTGGTCAACCCAGTGTGTTCCAGGTGAGCCATGACTATATTGTGAGATCATGTCTCAAGAAAGACAGAAAGACAGAAAGTCAGACAGACAGACAGGGAGGAAGGAAGGAAGGAAGGAAGGAAGGAAGGAAGGAAGGAAGGAAGGAAGGAAGGAAAGAAGGAAGGGACGGGAAGGGGGGCTTACCTTAATGAGATGGTCCAGTTTCATGGACGATCCCCAGAGCTCAGCATGGTTTGAATTTTCCCAGTCTATCCACCTTCCTTCTGGAGGCCATGATGACACTGAGTATCCAAGAGCAGCTACTTTGCAGGGCAGCACTGGAACAGGCAGATGTCCCCCTCAGCCATCCAGATTGGTTGTGGATATGATGGTATCCACAGTGTCTGTACAAATGGGACATATGTGTATATACATATGTGCAAACTCTGTACACAGTCCATGTAGAATGTGATACAGGGACTGTGCATTTGGAATAGAACATGTACGCAACATGTATGGATACTGTGAACTGTGTGTGCCGAGTGTATCTTGTGAGGAGTGAGCAGGTTCAGGTGCACATTTGTGTGTGAGGGAATATGTTCATAGCACCCACATGGGACAAGGGCAGAGCCACTTCAGATTGCCCCACAGATGTGGCTGCATGTGTTCAGATGTAACACAGCACAAAAGCATTTTCAAATCAGCAAGGAGCCCAAAGGTGCCTGCTTATTATTAACTTCAGAGAAAAATCCTGTTCTGCCTTTGAGGTCATCTTGCTGGGTCTTTCCAGAAAGAAACTAAACAGCTTTTACCATAAAAACATCAGCCTGCTGTTCCACAGGTTGCGCTGCTGATGGTGGTGACCTTGGACAGACCACCAGAGGCCTGCACATTGCTGTGGTCTTGGGCCTTAGTGACTTCCTCCTGGGGCTCAAGGGATCATAAGTCATGCTATGCCTGATGGCCTGATAGCCTCAGATTTTCAATCAAAGCAGAGGCTCTCATAGAAAGCCCCAGAATCTTGTATCCCATTGCTTCCAACTTCTTCATAGCCTTGAAACTCCCAGAAGCCTAAGGAGCATGGCCATGCAGACCCAAAGGCTCTACAGATAGGAGGCTGGGCCTGGAGCTCTATTATTTCTGTCAGCTGGTGACATCTAACAGATCTTCCTGTATGCTGGATACTGGTAGAGTCTGAGGATCCATGGGGGTGCATAGCTGGACTGATTCCTGCCCTTGGGTTTTAGGACCACACAGGGAAATCAGATCTTGTCTTAGATAACTTGGATCTTCTGTAATGTCCACATTTACAAGTCATAGACATCATCTGGATGACCTCTTCTGGTCCTTTAACTCAGCTTCCTCATCACCAAAATGTCATGATGCTGGACCCATGAAAGTAATAAAGACAGGGATTTGCCCTATGCTACACACTCCTAGCTGGTGGGGCCAGCTCTCATGATTCTGTACACCAGTTCCCTGTTACTATCATCAAGCACAAACTATGGGTAGTTCTGCATCTATAGCAAGAATGGGTAGAATAGTCTGAAGCAAGAGGAGAAGTCTACCCTCTGCCTCCTAAAACTGAGTACTGTCCCAGAAGCCATCGATCCTTCAGTGATGTGTGAGAGGCCTGGTCTTGTATGGTTCAGCCAATATAACATCAGGGACTATGATTGTCACCTCACCTGCCCCCAGTTCTGACATACCACCCATAAGGAATCTATTGCATGGTGGTCCAGACTCCAAGGGGGTGGGCCAGAGCTGGTGGCCTGGAGTGGATTCTCTAATCTTGCCTTTTGTTTTGAAGTTGGAGCATCTGCTTGCATCTGTGACATCAGCTAGCAAGGGAACGGAGTGGTTTGCTAGCTGAAGGGCACACTAGCCTATCACAAAAAGAAATTGGTTAGCATCTAAGGTCCCAGTCACCATGTTCAAGACCCCGGTGTCCCAGATAAGTGGTTCTGCAGGTTGGAAAGAGATGTTCCAGGGTCTGGTAAGACCTCAGAGACCTTTGTAGAACGTTTGGTTTTGGACTCGCTCTGCTACCAGAATCGCTATCTGCACATGCTCTTAGGAGACTAGGGCCCTTCCCTGCAGAGCTCAGTCTGAGCCTGGGTGACCAGCAATGTCATTTGGGGTCACAGGTGAAATTCAGGGCCTTCCACAGTCTATGTTCAGCAGATTTCCAGTGTCTTTCTGGGGCTGCATGGCCCACTGATTGACCTGCAGTCTAGAAAGAAAGCCTTAGTAACCACCATAGGGTTGGAGCTGGGATACTGGCATGCATACCTTTGTTGGCAGAGAAGGGAGGTGGGCCTGGGGGGGAGTAGGTTCAAGTTCTCTCCTCTTCTTTTCTGTTTTTTCCCTTCCTGCCTCTGTCCCAGTTTCCCCATCTCTAGCTTCTCCTTTTTTTCTCCCCTCCACCCATTTCTATTCCCTTTCCACTGCAGTTTGACTTTGGGGCATTTCAGATTGCAATGCTTTAATGTTGCAGTTGTGATGTGTGAAATCATTCCCCACATGCAACTGTATTTGGAATTTTGAAGTTTGGTCTTTTCCCTGGGCTGGCAATGAGCCACAGCACCGAGTCAGCCATAGCTACCAGAGGAAACAACCCACACTCCATAGTACACCATGTGGCTAGGCTGTAAGCTCTAGAGGTCGGGTGTATCCAGTGCATCTTTGGCTTATTCTTTCAGAGACAGAGAGAAAGACTCACAGTGTTAAGTCTTGAGTATCTGTCTTTACTATGGCCTGCCAGGCACCAGGACTCTAGGCCCTCCTGGACAAGGTGCATATGGAAGCACACATTTCCCTAAGGCTTCTAGCTCCAAGTTAGACTCACCAGGACTCCCACACATATTCCAGGCCCTTCCTGGTGCAGCTAGGATATGGGGAGCCACTGCTTGGCCCCTGAAGTCCAGGGAAAGAGCTAGAGTCAAGCCATGAGGGTCAAGTGTATGGCCTACAGGCAGGCCGGTGCCCAGGTCCCAGGCACTGGAGAGATAATGCTATCCTAAGGTCATCTTGGTCTCCAGAGCTAGGAAGGGAAAGCTGGCCAAGCAGTGGATTGGAGTAGGACCCTGGATCAGGACCCCGAGGACTTAGAGGATTAAGGGCTGAAGGACTAGGGCCAGGTCAGGAGGCCCAGAGGTGTCAGGACCCCCAAGGTAATCCTGCATGGGGAATAGTTTCACCCACAGTGGCTTGCATCAGTTATCAATCAAGACAATCTCCAGTAGCCATGCCCACAGGCCAATATGATATGAGCATTCCTTCTATGAGTGTAGCTATGGGCATTTGCTATTATTTTGTTGAAGATTTTTGTATCTTTGTATATGAGGCATATTGCCCATAGTTTTTTACATCCATTTTTTCTCATAAATAAAGGCAAATATTTTTTACTTTTCTATTTTCTCAAAAGCAGTATGCGAACTTGGTGCTGTTTATACTTTAAGAACTTTGTAGAATTTACTATATTTTTAAATGAGGAATTGTCTAAGGTTTATGTACCACAAAACTTAGACTATGGCAAGGACCGTTTTCCAAATCAGAGCTTTCAAGCTGAAGGTGTGTGAAGCCGAATCGAGGAACTGTGGGCCCAGACAGGAAGCCTCCTCAGCCATCTGCCTCTTGCTGACCCTCACTAGCTCACAGTCTGGGTAAGACTTCTGATGAACTGTGACTGACTGTGTAACCAGGGATGTCACTCAGCCTCTCTGGGCTGCAAATCAGTCAACAGGAAAAAGGACAATGACAATTATTCTCCCTGAATGCTGATACCAATTGCAAAAGAACTCTGAGACCAGAGAGCTCTCCTGGAGGCAGAGAGAGAGAGAGTTTGAGGTGATGTCAGGACTTGGATAGCACAGAAAGGAACTGAGCAGAGCTGGGGTTCAAGTTAAAGAGGAGGCAAGCACCCTAGCAAGCAGCCACCTACCCAGAATCACAGGGATTCTCACGTTCCAGGCCCTTTAGGAGGGCAAGATGGCATGCATTATTACTTCAACTTGTCCTGGACCCTACTGTGGACTAGGCACTTTATAGATAAGGAGAACAGGACTTAGAGGGTGGGTCCCCATGAAATGATCAGGACAGGGTGGATCACATTCAAGAGGAAGAGGCAAACTGCCTACCAGAGAGCCATATTGCTCAGAACCATGCCTTGCACTCCAATGCAGATTACTATAGGTAAAGTATGTGCTCTGTGAAGGCACACACTTGAAAAAGTATAATATAAAGTGCTGGCATGAGTCCAGAGTGACTCAGACTGCCCTTCTCTGGTGACTAAACCTGGGGTGGGGCAGATGAGGGTAGGGGTTAAGGTAGGGGTGCAATCTGGGGGAGCGACATACTTAGGGGTCACACGGTGCTGCAGTGTGCATACGGCAGCGACCTCCTGGCTCTTAAACTGATCACTGCAAGATCTGGCGCTCCTACAGGAGAGACAGCGTGACAGGAGATGATGAGGTGTTAAATCCAGGAGTACTAGGGTGGGCATCTTCTCTCCTAGACTGCCTTCCTGGTCAAGGCAGCTTTCTAGAAGCTTTAGGGGAAGGGGAGACCTTGGCACCCACCATACCTTCAGCTGGGACACTGGTACATATTGGCTAACATGCACCGCGGCTCGCAGGTGGCCCCTGCATCAAGTACTGTCGCATTGGAGGGCGCAGGCTCTAAGGTATGAGATCACCGGTGTGGCGCCTCCTGTTTGCGAAACTTAGTGTCTGGCGCCACCGTGTGGCTACGAGAGGAAGCAGTTTACACAGAAGAGAGGCTGGCCAATGAGCTGCAGGCCGATCTCACTGGGCCTGGACCTGCTCAAGGAAGGGTTCAGGAAAGAGGTGTGGTATCCTGTCACTCAGCGGCAGCTTCCCTAAAGCTCCTGGGACTGAGAGAGAGGTAAGGTCTAGTGCAGCTCAGGGAAGAATGCAGCATCCCGTTTGACCTGGGGATTAGCTGGATCCATGTCTCCAAGAGATGCTGGGCTCTTTGCACACTAGAGGAAGTGTTTGACACCATACTGAGGGGAAACGTCTCAAGGCAGGAAATCGGAAAACTCAGATTTAGATTTGGAGCCCTCCTCCCAACTCCTCCCACCCCCACAAACAAATCCCAGAATGATGGAGACAGAGGAATCCGTTTTGACCCTGGCCTTAGGGCCCGGGTCTATAAAATGGGCTAGGCTAGGTTTGTGTATTATATAGATCTGGTTTATTACAAGCCAGCGAACATTTGGCAAGCTATCTGTTGCCAAATGGCGACCAAGACTATAAGATGGAAAAGAGGGTAGCCAGCTGAGTGTGGTGACCCACAGTACTCAGGAGAGGGAAGGAAGAGGGTCAGAGGTTCAAGGTTATTCCTGGCTCTGTAGCAAGTTCAAGGCCAGCCTGGGCTACATGAGAACCTGTTTCAAAACAACAACAACAAAAACAGAGCTGGGCAGGAAAGAGGGGCAACATTTGCCCTGCGGTCTGAATCTCTGTTAGTCTCAAATTCCACTGTTTCTCTCTTTCTTCTCATCCCAGGGCAGAGGCCTTGGGGTGCTGGTGGCCAGGAGGTATGGCATCCAAACCCAGGTATCCTGTCCCAGGGGACAGACTCTGGCTCTACTCCTGTAGGGAACCTTCTTCTTGTACCTCGAAACTCTGATATAGGACAGGAGGGGCGCAAGTATGGGCATCACCCCGAGACCTTGATGGCTACCTGTCACTACAGCAGATGGGTCACTTCTGAGACAGGCAAAGCTCTGAGTATACACTGAGAGAGTTGGATGGTGGCCTGTCTCTGGTGTGGGTCAGTGCATGTGGGTAGAGTGAGTTTGGGTCGGGGGATACTTCTGACTGGTGTGATAGACATGGCACATCTCTGCTAGCCATGCAGCTCTTCTTCCCAAAGCATCATCCAGGGTGGACTTCCCCATCCCCCTCCACCTAGGAAGACAGCAGCTCCTCATTGGGTCCTCCCCCGCCCACTATGACTGTCCTCACCCCTTGTCATACCTAATAACATCACCCTACACTTTGACCCTTCATCCCTCACTTCCATTTTCTGTTCAATTCTTCTCCCCATCTCTGCTCTTTCTCCTTCTTCCCCTCTTCTCCAGCCCCCACCTTCTGTGGTTCCTCATCTGGTTTTCTCTCTCTCTCTCCCCTCCCTTTCCCCATAGGCCCTGCATTCCAGTGTCCTTCCCTTCTCTAGTCCGTCCCTGGTTCCTTGATGCTGTAAACCTACAGAAGTACCGAGATAAACAATGCACAGGAAGTGCAAGGCCACGGCAGAACCAGAACTTGGTACCCAGCTTCACCTCAGCCTCAGTTTCCCCTCTTTTGAAATGGCATTAAGAAGACCTGCTCACAAGGCAGCTGAGACTCCTGGCTGAGTGCCTGGCACACCCAAACCTTCCCCAGGTCACTCCATGATGGAGTCCTCTGCAGCATGGCCTTAACTCACCCAGGCCATTGCATGCATGATTCTGTTGTCGATCCTGACATACAAGACTGTCTCTGTGCACTGTAGAGAGGAAGACAATGATGTTTATCCCTACTTTCCCAGTAGGGATCCATTCAGGACAGTTGCCTGAGTCCTCATGAAGTCTCTTAGGGATCTATGAGGAAGCCCGCAGCTCTATTGTTTGACCTCCCAGCTGCAGCTCACCATGGTTGTATGGCCATTGGAGTTCACCGCGTTGGTCCAGTGGGGCATGTCTTGCAGGCTATTGACATTTCTGCCTTCTGGAGTCAGCACACAACTGCTGTTCTGGAGTATGACCCACTGTAGGGAGCTGGGAGCCTGGTCAAGCAGGCAAGATGGCGCCGGTTTCCGGTACCAAGGCGTGGCCGAGGTGATAAACAACATATCTGCGCATGTCCCCCGGTAAATTTCCACTCTGTGAGCCAAGCCCTCTGACCCTGCGTCATATCAGGCGAGAGTCCGCAACCAACCAGAAGGGGAGACGTAAGAGGCGAGGGCTTGACAGTATAAAAGCCGGCTCCTGGCAAGGGGTCGGGGTCTTCCCATTTTCTAGAGCTCTAATAAACTTGCTGTAGAAGGATCCAAACTGCGTACTGTGTTCTTCTTCGCGGGCGAAGACAGGGTGCGGGACAACCCACCATTTTGCAACTAGACATAGCAGCACTTAACAGTTTTAAACTGTGTTGTGAGCATGCGCTTTTCAGTCTGGCCTTCGATCATGGGTTCCAATCTGTGCAGTGTTTGGGTGATGCCCTGACGCTGCCATGAGAAGGGCCTTTCTCTTATCAACCACTTGCCTTTCTCACATTTGTCTCCAGCATGCTTAGGGTCTACTGCTATGATGGTGTCAGAGTGCAGCCCTGCCTGGGGTCCTCAGCCCCAGAGAACAGGCATTCCCAGCATGCATGTGCTTCTTCCACAGATGCCACACGAGACAATGAGATGTATAAGGGTGCTGCTGTCAGCAGGTCCCTACACACACAGGGCTTCTGTACTCAAGGGGAAGCAAGAAAGACAGATAAGAAAGACAGGTATGAGAGATCAGGAGAGCTGGTGCTATTTTGGAGATGGGGTAAGGGCCTAAGTGACGGGGGATTATTCTGAGTACTGGGAAACCAGGTGGTGATGGGGTCTCCCTGCCTGCACTTTCAGACCTTCTAAGAGTACTCAGGCTTCCATGTGTAGAGGGGTTCTTACGGAGGAGTGGGCATCATGTGTCAGTGAGGAGGTACTGGTGTCAATGCATAGAGAGAACAGGGAGGCGTATCCAGCAAGCTCAAGTGGGCAGTGCCTGAGGGCTGCCAGGATTGAAGAGGAATGTCAATCCTATGCTCTTAACCTCTGAGCCATCCCTCCAGCCCCGTCAATCCTATGCTCATCTGTATGATTCCAGCTCAGAAATGTGTGTCACTGTGTGTCTGGTTCCATTCTTGATCCCTGACCTACAGAGCTTTGTTTCTGACTCTTGTGTTTGGACAAGACCTCAGCCACAAAGCTCTACCCGTATTCTGGGCTCTTCTTACAACACGGACCCCACCCATAGCCTGACTATGGCTTGCCTCCCAGACTGAGGGCTGGGCTCAGCAGATCTACCAAATCTTTGGAGACATAGCTCCAGAAAGGTCTGGTGACAGTGAGGCTGACACAGGAAAAGTGCCCTCTACACATGCGCTCTCTGCCCACCCTGTGAAACACCTTCATTGAATAGGAGGGCCTGGCACACTGAACTGGAGCACTGTTTCAACATGATACAGTTCTCAGTGCTGACCTGTAAGCCCAGGCTCTCTAACTAGACCTGCTTCCTTGGGTTTTGGCAGCCTCCCACAGAGTCTGGGTGCCCTGGCCCCTCTGAGAGTGGATTTGTGATTTCCCAGGCACAGGGGCTCCCTACAGGCCTTGGTGGCCAATGACTTCAGACCAACTTCTGTTGGACCCTCTATTCGGCCATTTGAGCTTACCAGGGGAGGGAGGTAACCTTTAAGAGGTCCAACTGGTCCCTAAGGGACTATGCCTACCCCCTCCCTATGTGTGTATGGTCAGTCAGAGAGTGGCACTTAGGAGCATCACAAGTTGGTTCCTTTTGTCTCAGGAGTAACAAAAATGTCAACCCTACTGGACTGTCCCCACCTCTACCCCAATCCTGTACCCCAAGAAGCTACCCACGTCTGAGCTTCTCTGAAATGCTCAACTGATAACCCTGGGACATCATTTGGGCAATGCTTTCATTTCCTGTATGATGTATAAGTGGAGGCCAGGATGGGAAGACTGGCCTGGGATCCCTCATTGGGTCGGCTCCCTTCCATGACTGGGCCCCCCATGCCGCATCACTTTATCATTTTGGATCTGAATCCCAGACAGTTCCCTGGGGACTTCTGCAGGAGGTTGGGGAATGTTAACAGAGGCGGCTTGGGATTTAGGGAGCAGGTTGTGGTCTTCTGCAATCCCCACCCCCACCCTCACCTGTGTTCTGTCCCATGTCTCCCCACAGGTATATCCGCACCATGTACCTGGGGATTCAGAGCCAGCGGCAGAAGGAACACCAGCGACGCTTCTACTGGGCTATGATGTATGAATATGCAGATGTCAACATGCTGCGCCTCCTGGAGACCTTTCTGGAGAGCGCCCCCCAACTGGTGCTACAGCTCTGCATAATGATCCAGAAGAACAGTGCAGAGACGCTACCCTGTGAGTGCCTGCTGGCCACGCCCTAACTCTCCTTCCCTCCCCCCCCCCCCCCCCCCCCCCCCCCCCCCCCCCCCCCCCCCCCCCCCCCCCCCCCCCCCCCCCCCCCCCCCCGCATCCGGCCATGGTCTCATTTGCCTGCTTGGCCTAGAGGTCCTGACTCTGAGTGCAGATGGTCCGGACCCACCCAGCCCACTTGGCAGATGATGACGGGGCACAAGTGTTTCCTTAACAGCCCTGCTCCTGAGGCACTTTGTTCATAAGAGCAGAGTTTCCATGTGCTTCAGGGCAGCAGAGCCAGCCTGCCCCCAGCTTCAGGGTCCTGGTGACTAATCAGGTGTGAGGCTTCCTTGGCTTTGCATTGCCCTGGGCCCTGGTATTTTCACATCTGTGAAATGGGGATAACCAAGCCTAAAGACAGCATGTGCCAATAACACTCAGTCATGGCAGGTCTTACTTCTGGTTTGGGACATTTTAAACTTCAAGATCCAATGCATGCAGACTCCTCGGCTCACTTGTAACAACAGGCTTAAATGCTCAGAGTTTTAATGAGCACGTACAAAGGGACCCTTTGCTCCCCACTGTGGCCTTAGGTAGTCTCTGTGGGGCCTCAGAGCATTGTTCAGACATGCAGGCTCTGTAGTAGGAAGGTTCTTGGCTGCTAGGGACACCAAGGTTAGACCATACTGCTCTTATTTATAACTAAGGGCTAGCCTAGCCTACAGTGCTACAGAGCACAAACCAAGGAGTCGGGGATGCACTGGAACAGTCTCTCAGTTGAGACGGGACCTGAGGTACACATGGTAAGAGAAATGGGGTACTTAACATGAGGGGCCTTAGCATATATGAATCCCAAAATTTGAAGGGAACTGTCATATGTTTAGTAGATGAGAAATAGGAAACATTCTATCCAGCCATGAAAAATGTAGAGTGCCTCATTGCTAGGTATAGTCAAGCAGTGACACTGCTGAAGGTACCAGACCTAACTGCTGAGGCTCGCAGGAGCACCCATGGTCCAGGATAGCAGGAGAGCCAGGGGAGAAGGTCCACCCTACTTGCCTTTGCTCTCTCTGGCCAGTGGGCCTCTGGTCTCCTGGGCTGTCATGATACCTCCAGACCCTGCAGTCTGTGTCTTGTCACTTTTTTTCCTGTAGATCCACTCACTGATGGACTCTAAGCTTTACACATGAGCTCGTTGGCCCACTGGCTCTGATTGGTCAGCTGTGGGATAGCTCCTCCCCTCTCCGTGCCATTCACGTGGGGGTATTTAGAAATATGCTAAGGCTGTTCTCATTCCCTTGCTGGTTCATCTTGGCTGGCATTCTGGGTTAGGGTGGGTTTGGAAAGCAGCCTGGGCTACTGGGAAAGGCAGAGAGCCACATACGAATTGAGCTGAGCCACGTAGACTTATGATGTGGGACGATTCATTTTGTAGCCCTGTTTCTTTAACTGTAAGGTGGAAACAAAGAATTGCTTTGGGGTGTCGTGAAAGCCTGTTGAGGTACACAGACACCTCCACAGCACACAGCCTAGCGTCTTAGACTGGCATGATTCTGGGAGAACTTTGTCATGTGTAAACACATCATTGAAGCCTGTGAACCACTAATATGGGGCTGAAGGGAGCCTCTTAGAGGAAGGGGTAAGAGAAAGCCTTTACTGTGGGAGGGCTTTCATTTAGGCTGAGTGTCAACAACAAGGAGAGAGGCACAGATACAGCCTTCTATTCTTTGTGGTACGGGCTGTCCAAAGGCCCTGAGGTAGGAAAAAACAAAAACAATTAAAAAAAAGCCTTCCTCTGTGGAAGACCATGGCGGTGATGACTTGAAAGGGGAAAAAAAAAACACTCAGCATGTCTAGAACTTGGCAGTGGAGCAGGGGAGTGGGGTTGAAGGCACCTCCAGAGGAAGAACCTGGTGGGCCTCACAGAAATTCACAGTGTGCCAGAAGCCATGACTTCAGCAACTATGTAGATGAACATTTCCATGTAGAGATGAACGCGGAACCATCCCAGGAGCCCCAGCAGTTAGTGAGAAGTTAGCTGTTACATGTGTCCAGTGTAGTGCTTGGGTCTGAGCTGTGTGTAGCCTTCCAGCCTCTCAGTCAGCTAGTGGGCAAGAGTAGAGTCCTCTGGGTTGGGTAGGTGCTTGAAATGGGGTTGGAATCTGTGAGCCCGGAATGGGGCTAGATGGCATGCCCCGGACCAGTCATGCTCAGGAAGCATCTCAGAGGCATGATCTTCCCAGGGAAGGTATCTGCCAAGGCAACTCAGGCTATGCTTTTGTTTATTTTATGCTTTGTGAGACAATGTCTCTCTGTGTAGCATTGGCTGACCTGAAACTCACTATGTAGATCAGTCTGACCTTGATCTTGTTGTCATTTTCCTGCTTATACCTTGGTTCTGCGGTAACAGGCATGTGACAGCATTCCAAGTGGACTTTAATCTTAAGTGACATGCTATAATACTTGGCAGGAGCACTGAGACTCTGCATAGAGGTGGGAGATGCCAGCCACCAAAGCCACTGGGTCCAGTCCCCTTGTTTCATACACAGGAAGATGAAGCACAGAAAAGACTCTGCCCAAGGTCACACAGCAACAGGAATGCAAACAAAGGATTCTGTTCCTTGCTACCCTGAGAGAACTGTTGTGGCAGATAGGGCATCTCTAAACACCATACCTTGCCCAAGGAGTTACCACCTTCACCTCCCCATTCCACAAATTGCGCCAGGAAGATGGTTACACAGGAAAAGGTGCTTGATGCTTAAGTCATTTGAATCCTCCAGCCTCACCTGAAGAAACTCTGCATGTTCTCCTTTGTTCTACATAGGTGTGATATGGCAAGCATGACCCCCCAAACACACATAAATAAGGTGACTCCAGACCAATGTATAACAGACTGAGTTGAGAAAGATAAAAGTCTAAGAAATACGAAACACACTGAAGCATTGGTTTGCTTTTACACAAACATTTAATTTCACACACAATTCGATGTCTTTCTATCTCAACTATCAAGCTCCCTGCTAGCTTCTTCTTCCAGTCTTCAGTTGTGGGCTCTGCTCACATCACACCCTGGGGAGATGGCTCAGTGGGTGAGAGGGCTTGCTTGCTGTGCAGGTAGGAGGACCTGAACTCCATCTCTAGTGCTCATGGAAAAAGCTGGCCATGGCCCGCTCGTGCCTGTAACATCAGTGCCATGGGGGATGGAGACAAGAGCATTACTGAGTTTACCGGCCTCCAGCCTAGCTCGAGGTTCAATGAGAGACTCTGTCTCAGGTGAATGAAAGAGACATCGATGCAGCAGGACATCCAATGACCTCCTCTGGTCTCGGTGCACATGTCACACGTGTATGTGCACTGTGGAGACTAGAACCTTGGCCTTACACATAGCAAGAGCTCTGCTAGCATCTAAACCGCTTGAAAGGCAAGTGTGCATTCCCTTTGCACTGACCTGCTAAGCCAAGACGCCCAGCCTTTCTCCCAGTGAGTGAGCCTTTCTTCCTCTGGTAGAGGCAGAGAGTACCACATGAGAAAACTCAGTTTCCCCTTCTCTGTCTCCGTAGCCAAACTTCTCCTCAGCAGAGGTTGAAGCTCCTTTGTGCTGGTCTACAGGTAGAGAAAGACTGGGGCCTGGCTCTTGGCTGCTGCGTGCATGGAACACTTCATTTATTTCCTTCTTCTCATGTAAGAAATTCTTTCCAGGCTCTTTCTAGTTTGGTTCACGTAGGCACTGGCTGAAACCATTTTTAAGTCCAGGACCAAAAAAAAAAAAATGTGTTGCTCTAACAAAGCTGGAAATTTACAATAGAGATTTATTTCTGGAGGCTTAGTGTCCAGAACATGGTGCTAATACATGGTGGAGGTCTTCTCTTCTATTTATTTATTATTAAAATTTTCATTTATTTTACATTTGACTGGATTCCCTACCCCTTCCACCACTTCCTCTCCGTCTCTCTCCAACTGCTCCTCCTCTGTTTCTGTTCACAAGGGTGCAGGGCTCTCGCGGGTGTCAACAAAGCATGGTATATCAAGCTGAAGGAGGACTAAGCTCCTCCCTTTGGATTAGAGCTGGGTGAAGCATCCCAGGGTGAGGAATAGGTTCCCCATAGTTAGCTCAAGCCTTAGGGACAGGCCCTGATCCCACCACAGATAGACTAAGCTACACAACTGTTAATAATGTAGAGGGCCTAGGTTGGTCTCATGCAGGCTCCCTGGCTGTCAGTCCAGAGTCTGTGAGCTCCTACAAGCCAAGGTTAATTGTTTCTGTGGGTTCCCTTGACCCCGCCTCCCAGCTCATGCAATCCTTCCTCCCTTCTTTAACAGGATTCCTGGAGGTGGGCCACTGCTTGGCTGTAGATCTCTGCTTCCATCAGGAAGGCTCTCTGATGACAATTAGAGATAGTCACCAATCTGATTACAGGAGAAGGCCAATTCATGAGCCCTCACCCTTATTTCTAGGAATCTGGTCTGGGGTCATCCTTATGACATATTCCAACACAGGATAACTCAGACCATCATGGGGGATCCAGCCTCATGAGCTTATCCATCAGTGTCATCCACTGACACCCCTGGAGGCTCTGCCTCCCAATGCTATTAACATATACATCTGGAAGTTAATCTTAATGTTTCCAATACGAATTTTCCAAGGACACATTCAAACCTTTGGCCCACCCCTTTGATTAACAGAGTGAAGCTGGAAAATGACTGTGACTTGGCCATGGGTGCTCAAGGTCGCTCAAGGTCGCAGGTCTATGCTATAGACCAGCTCTGTGAACTTTCTGCTTTGGCTCCTTGGAAACAATAAGTAATATTTGTTATTGAAGCAGCCATTGTATTGCACCCAACAACTGAACCACCACTCACCATGCTGAGGCATGGTTGTTTCTGTGCCAGTGTTGCCTGACAGGCCTCCAGTGAAGTGAAGCCCTGCTTTCTGACTCAGCAGCACTGGTCTGCCATTCCCAGGAAAGAGTGCGATCACAGATGAATTGGCACATAGGTCTTCCATGGAAAATTTTAACTCCCTGACTGCCCATTGCAGCCTGTCTCAGTCTCTGATAAAGAAAGATGTAATGTTCTGTTGGCCCCTCTGGCTACCTCTTTATGTATCACTGGAATGGAGCAGCACAGCAAAGGGACATCTCTAGCCAGACATGGCTACTGCTGTGTCCCCAGGATGGCCTCTCTCCAGTTCCTTTCCTGTTCTCTTTTTGAGGCCATGTCATAAAGATTCTGGTTGGTGTCTATACAGAGGATCTGCTGGCCCTGAAACTGCAGCCCCGTCTCCTTCTAGCTCCAGATACCTTGTTGTCTAAAGTCACAATGAAGGAAGTGTCTGTGCTGTTAAACAGAATGTGTAGTAATTTGACAAAGCCCTCCTGTGTCCTCTGCCTCAGGGTAGCTCTTTCAGCTCTGGTTACTCTTGACAACTGAGGAGAGGGGAGAGACTTACAGAAAAATCAAAGAAAAGCAAACTAAATTTATCTTGCTGATCAATGCAGATAAAATGGTCTTTGGCCATGTGGACATGTTTTTGTGTCAGATCCTGGGTGGGAGTCTTACTGGTACAGGCTTTGAGATCCAGCTCAGGAGTCAAAGTGGCTTCTGGGAGAAGAAGGTGCAGAGGACAAAAGTTCAGAGACCTGAGCAGCAACTGCAGCTTCATTCCTTCTTTTGGGATGGAGTAGTTATTAATCACCCACTGTATGCCTGGCATGGTGTGAGAGCTGGGGGCAGATACATCAAGAATCAGTACAGACTCAGCCACCTATTCCTTCATGGAGCTGGAGGATCGTGTAAATGAGTGGTAAAGCAAATACTTACTTTTCTGTCTTAGGGAGTGACTGGAGCCTGAAAGAGACCAGGAAGCTAGGAAGAAAGACGGGAGAAGCAGCAGCAGTGCTTTATGCAGGTTTTAGTGGGGTGGCGAGAGAGGCTCCATGAGGTCACCAGGTCACATTGGAGCCAAGAAATACAAGAGAGAACTTCAGTAAACAAGGGGAAATCTGTTGCAGAATTTGGGAGGATCCGAGGCCCAAGGTCAAAGCAGCTTCTAGTATCTGAAATTGGGCCCCTAAGAGCAAAGGCCAAAAAGAATGGGGGTCACCTCAGCCTATGTCCCTAGCACCACAGGGTCCTCATGGGGCAGGTAGGAAGCTGTACTTACACAGCCCATCTCTGTGGTGGAAGTCCACACAGAGAAAAATAAGGCATACTGCTAGTGAAGTCCACTGGACTGGCCACTGGGAGGAGTGCCAGGCAGACTCTCGGCTCTTCTTTGGGCATCAGACATGGCAGTGAGGGCAGAAGGGATTCCCAAAGTGTCTCCGCACTCTGACCATCTCTGATGCTGAGGAGGAAGAGGTGGGGAAAGCCTTCAAGATGGGGGCCATGGTGCTACTCAACTGTGAGGCCAGATACAGCACCCATCAGAAGCAGGGATTCTGAGCCTTGTGACACAAACCAGGAGAGTCACCCATCCTAGCGACTCCAAGAAAGCATTGCAGTGCCCTTGGCAAGGCCTTCCTGCTGCCACTGTCCCCTAAGTGGTCTGGAGACTATGACCTAGAAGAAAGGTGCTGTCCCCTGAGCACCGAGCACTGGCTTGCTTAGCACCTGCCCTCTTGGAGCTGTGTGCCTCAGGGGTTCTCCCATCACGCTCTCAGTGGTCCTTTGCAAACTGCAGCTAACCCCTTTTATTTTCACATCTACTCTTGATACCAAAGAAGCACCCAGTATAATGGCTAATGTTGACACCATGCCATCAAAGGCAGACCTGGCTTTTCCAGAGCCCCTGGTGTCAAGGACTTAGGTTCCAGGGCAAAAATGGTTCTCAACACTCAGTCTCTCTCTAATCTGTGTTCCTGCCTTTTTGTATCAGGAATAATGTTGCCTCCATCCACTCACAGAGGATGCCAAGGGGATAAAGACTTCTCAGTACTGGGCTCAGGGTTCTGTGATTTTAGCAGCTACAGGCAAAAAAAATAAATAGGCACATGAATATAGCAAGAACATATGGAAGATATATATAAAGACAACATATGCTTATACTCTTTATAAGCATTCTATATATATTTGATTTGTATATTTATGCATGTTATATATGTATGTGTATGTATACAGAAATAGTATATATATATATGTATGCATATATATAAAAGGAAGGAGTCATTATTCATTACATATTCAAGGTCTGTACTTTTACCCGACTCACAGAAGATAAATTAAATCTTAGTAGCTTCATTGCCCAAGGCGATAAGCTATACCCAAGCTAGATGTCTATGGCAGAGCTCATGTTCCTTCTAGGACATCTCTCAGGCTCCATTCAAAGGCCATCATGTTTGGGATTGGATGTGGTCTCGTTCTTTGCTCAGTGAGAAGGAGTTTGCTAGACTACAGGAGGGCAGACGAAGAGGGCCTGCTTCATGTGTTCCAGCCAAGCAGATCCAGGCTCCCACAAGCCCTGAGCATGCAGCTGAGTAGCTGACATTTGTTTTAGAGTCTCCGAGGCTTGCCTTGATCCGGCTGGCTGTGGATGGTATTTTGATATTTCTGACAATGTCTTAGGTGGGAGAGTCCAGGCAAACAAAAGGTGCATCTAGCTCCTCTTCTGGGTGCTTTAAATGCTGTTATTTGACCTTCAAGCTCCTTGAAGGGACAGCTGCTCCCTCCCTGGGGTGCACCATGTTCCCAGGGTGGCCCTCTTGGCAACTCAATGAGCCTCAGTGCCCAGGTGTTTTTCCACCTCCTCTGGTTTTGTTAACCGTGGGAGAGCGCAATGGATGTCCGTGGCTAGGACAGGGTGATGGCTCTTTCCTAGAAACTTTATAGTGGTTTTCTTGTTTTCTCCAAAGTCCATGGCAAAGGTAGCTTTAGAAAGGAAAGGTTTGCTCTGCACAGTTTGACGGTAGAGCCCACCATGGTGGGGAAAGCCTGGCGGCAGAGGTGTAAGTCACTGCATCTGCTGTCAGGAAGTAGAGAGAGGCGAATACTGATGATCGACTCATTTTCTTCTTTGCATTCAATCCGGGCCCCCAGCCTCTCACATGGTGCTGCTTACTTAAGATGGGCCTTCCCATTTCAATGAACCACATCTAGAAACTATCTCACAGACACTCACAGTGACCTGCTTCCATGGTGATTTTTAAGTGTCATCAAGTTGATAATTAATATTACTGTCAGAGGAAAAAAATGAATGAAAGAAAATTCACTAGCCATATTAGTGTATACCTTTAAACCGAGAACAAGCAGAAGCAGTTGGATCTCTGTGAGTTCAAAGCCAGGCTGGTCTACATAATGTATTCCAAGACAGCTAGGACTACGTAGAGAGATCCTGTCTCAAACAAAAACAAAAACAAAAAACAAATTACCATCAGAGGAGTCTGAACTCTCTGTCATAGCCAAGAGATAATTTGTAGTGCTCCAGTGTACCTCCTCATGGGCCTCTTTCAGAGTGACCACCCATCTCTGGTGCCAGGCACCATTTCTTTGACTTTCACAGAGTACGGAAGGATGTAGCAAAGTCCTATCATCAGATCTCAACCTCAATGTGATTAAGTCTAGGGGCAGATGATTCTTTGTCAGGGCCTTCCTTGTTCACTGCAGGGTATTCAGAAGCCTCATTAGCCTCCAATTACCTGTATCCTGAGTTATAAGAACAAAAAATGCCCCCCAGACACTTCCTGACACCCAGCATGGGACAAAATCACCCCACTGGAGATAACTGCCTGGCTGTTAGAGGGTGGTGAGAAATGCTGGCTCAGTATGGTTTGCCATGGGGGTCTCCCTCCTAACGTTGAACCTATAGCTTTTACGTTTTATGGAAAAGGGGCTTCGGTGAGTCCATGAAGAGCTCTGAAATGGAAGATGAATCTGATCTCCTGGTTCTACCTGATGGAAGGGAGGCAGGCCAGGCAAAGCTGAAAGAAATCATGAAGATACCACCGCACTGAATTTGAACACAGAGAGGCCGGCCATCAGCCAAGGGAAGTGAACAGTCCCAGAAGTTGAGAGGCAAGGAAGCAGATTCTCCCTGGAGCCTCCAGCTGGCGCTCAGCCCTGCCAATGCTTCGGAAATCAGACCCTGACCTCTAGAACTGTGCAGAGATAAATGTGCTTGTTTTCTGCCAATACACATGTGGTCCTTTGTTTCATCAGTCACAGGAAACTGCAATCGCAGGGAGGGTAGAGTTAAATGAGCAATTAAGACAGCTGTGTCCACTAGCCTTGGAGAATTCCAGGTGTCTGTTCACAGCATCGCTTGGTCGGGAAATCGGTGGCTTTGTTATCAGAACTTGCATTTCTGGCATTGCTTTATGAAACAGCATGTGTGAGGCATTTGTTCAAGAATTGTGTTGGGTACTACTCTGCCGGCACAGAGCCTATGTAGGTAAGACAGCTTTTCTCCACTCAAAAGTAAAAGTCAAGGGTCGGTGGGGTGGCCCAGAAAGTCATGTCTGAGCTCCAGCACACACACACACACACCACACAAACATATACATAAAGCCAGGCACAGCAGTGCATGCTTCAATTGCAACACTGGGGAGGCAGGAATGGCGGAATCCCTGAAGCTCACTGGTCCAACAGTCTGACTGAATGAGAAGCTCTAGGTTCAATAAGAGATCCTGTTAAAAACTAAGGTGGAAAGTGATTTAAAAAGATGCCCAATATCAACTTCGAACCTCCACATGCATATATATATATGTACACACACACACATGACCATCTACACAAACACATGCACATAGAGATCAAAAATCAGTTCTGTCCAAAGGGAAGTTCAGGGACAGAGTGGGGCAGATCGTCTGTAGAAAGTGGTTTTGAAGTATAAGCAATGGAGGAATGATGTTTGGGGGGTGCTGTGGCAAAACCATAAGTGGTTTCCATTGTACATCCCAGAGTATGTGTAGGGCATCCAAGGAGGAAGCAATGCCCAGGTTGAGCTCTTAGAACGGGTAGGAGGTAGGCAAGCAAAGAAAGCAGGGGAAAAAAAAATCTATCAAGGTTGAGGTAGCAACAAGACCTCAAGACAGAATTGTAGTAAGAGGTTTTTGGCCTGGACTAGCCTGTGGTCCAGACCACTTGACCTAGGGCCCAGGCATATTGCTATCTAGCTTTTGCTCTTAAACTAACCCATGATTCTTATCCTGTTCAGCCATGCAACTTGGTACTTTTTCTTAGAGCAGCATTTCAGCTTCTTTTCTCTATTTCTGCTGGTGACTCATCAGCCTCTCTTTGGCATCTCTGCTCTGTTCTTCCTGTTCCCACAGTTTTCTTAGTCTGGCAGCCCCACCCACACTTCCTGTCTGCCTTCAGCCAATCAGCATTTTTATTAAACTAGTAGGCGAGACAATTATTTACAATGTAGCAACATGATCCCACTACACAGAATGGCACACACAGGCAGAGTATGTCTGTTTGCATGCACTCACATGGGCATCCAGTTTTTCTCTGTGCTGGGTGCTAAGCCAAGCTCTGTTGCTGCCATCTTCCTTACACTCGTAAAGTAGTGTTCTCAAGGAGAGCTGTGAAATCACCATTGACTTCTCACAGTTGAGGGGGTAGGCATGAGCCCAGCATCTTTTTGAGGGAAGGGGCAGCTCTTGGCTGGCTCTGGGGCTCATGTCAGACACATGCTGTCTTCCTGCCTCAGGGAGTAGCTTGGCTCACCAAGTCCTGAACTTGGCCCATTGTGGAAGAAAACTATTGAATGCTCTTTGGATTGTAGCCCAAGGCAATTGGGATTTAGGAGCTAGGTGTCTCGGGTTTGCATCCTCTGTGACCGATTGGTAGTTTAACTATCTTAAGGAATATGTTTTATTATGATCCGTGGCAAAATGGCACATCAGTAGACAACTGCAAACGAAGACAATTAGTGGGGCTGGAAAGTTGACCCAGCTGATAAAACACTTGTTCTGCAAGACTGAGGACTTGACTTTCCCTGGCACTCATGTAGTATGCCATACATGGTGGTCCATGCCTATGCTTGCAGGACTGAGGAAACAGACGGAAGGACCCCCAGGGCTTGCCTGTCAGCCAGCCTCACCAATTGGTACATTCTAGGTTGAGTAAGAAACTTAAAAAAAAGAAAAAGAAAAAATGACAACAATAATAAACTATTGAGAAGACACTTGAAAGCAACCTCTAGTGTTCATACACATATGGACCCACACACATATACATTCGTGAACACACATACACACAAAAAAGAGTTTGCAATTCCCAGCTCCAGAAAGAGAGGCTGACTGTGCCCTGGAGCTTGCAGTACAGGGAGCTTTGTGCCAAACAGGAGGCAGAGACTGAGGGAGGCAGGAAGGGAGAAAGTTGCTGGGAGTTCTTCTTGTGGCTTCCACAGGACCAGCCGCAGGTAAGCGGGCACAACAGCTTAGGGCTGGCTGCTGTGAATCATGTGACCCACATGTGTGCCCCTAGTAAGAGGGTGATGTTTTTCATTGTCCCTTGCCTAGGGTGATAAGGTGGACCACAGGGTGACAGCTCAGGAAGAGATGTGAGATTTGAAAGCATTGCTCACAGGCAAAGTCTGCTGTCTCTAGGAATTATCTGACTTCTCCAGGGGCAGCAAAGCCCAGAATGTCAAAGCATCAGATCAAAGGCCCGGTGAGCCTAGAGACCATAAGCAGTTTCTTTACCTCTCTGAGCATGAGATCATCTGTGAAATGGGCAGTTCGAGATTATTGCTCAGAATGGATGAAATAACACTGGGTTTGGCATAACACCTGATGCTTTAGAAGCTGTCAGTATAGGCTGTAGCACAAATCCTCATTGGTCTTAATAATAATTAGCATAAATCCTAATTGGAAGGGGGGGTTTCCTGTTTCTTCTTGCCTTGTATTCCTCTCCCCACCTAGCCATGTCACATCCTGTTTCTACCTCCCTAATGCTGAGATTAAAGGTGTGTGCCACCACTGCCTGGCCTCTATGGTTGGCTAGTGGCTAGCTCTGCCCTCTGATCTTTAGGCAAGCTTTATTTGTTAGAGCACAAACAAAATATCACCACAGTAGGCAGTACCTTTTCTCTTTCTCTGTTTCCAATCGTTCTTCCTGAAATACAAAGACACAGGTTAGGGCTTGGGGTGGGGGTGGCTTCCCACAGTTAAAGACAAAACTGAGTGGACCAAACTCCTTCCCCGGGGCACATACTGCAGAATCTGAAGCTACCTGGGGACCCTTGCATGTAAAAAAGCACCCAGGTAGATTTTGTACATAATTCTAGAGAAATCCCTCAAAGTTGGACCCTACCCTTTGGAGCTAACCCACAAGCAAAGCAGCAAGGGAGATTTAGCATTTGTGTATGAAAAGGTGGGAAGGAGGAAGATATGGGGGAGGGTGAAGACTGTGTTCTGAATGTGGTGTTTGGGGCTAAGAGGATGAACTTTGAGTAAAGGTCTCAGTGAGGTGACATTTGGCTACAAATGTGTGAATACGGCAGGAGAACTTCAAGCAGAGGCAATGTCCTGGGGTGCAGCGATCCTGGGGAGGTTGGCATAGGTGGACTCCTGAGATGATAGAGGGGCTTATAGAGCCTCCATACCCATAGAACCTGTATCTGAGCCACCTGGAGACAAACTATTGGGATGTGCAGGCAGGGAGCTGGCAGGTGCATGTGAAACCCAGGCAGCCTCGACTGGTGGAGCCTTGAAGGTCCATCTAAGAACACCACCTGTATTAGAGGGATGTGGACCATCAGTCCTAGCAGGCTAACCACACAGTGGTTTGGAAGCCTGGGCAATTCTATGGCTTCATGGGCCGATGGTTAATTTCTCCTTGCTGCCTGTGGGCTGTAGGTCTCTGGGGAGCAGCTACTGGTTATTATGGAGTGTCTATGGGGACAAGTGTCATGTGGGCCACAAGCTTAGTTCCTGTTCTGCGGTGAATGAACTATGAAGCTCACTGCTGGGAATTTGTCATAGCTAAACACGAAGCATTTAACAGTCTCTAGGTTGGTCTTTGGCATACACCAAGTGGCCAAGCTCTGAGTGAGAAGAAACCTTGGATATTCCCAGGTCTAGCTAGGCAGTTTCCTGTGAGCTTATGTTGCCCAGGGAAACACTGATCTTTGTGTTGACCTCAGGGATGGAAATCTTCCCAGGTAGCCCCTGCAGGGGGATGAGCCTGCACTTCCTGCAGGTAATAGAGCACATTGTGGCCTCAGATTGCCTACCTGCTGGGACAGTGGCCACAAAGAACTCTGTGAGGGTCACTGCTCTCCTTGTGGTCTGAGTACAGTCTCCCCAGGAAGGCTGAAGGAGCTTTAGAAGCCTCCTATTGGTTCCTACAGAGTCTACATTACATTTTCTTCTACTCCAGCAGGATTCAGATCTCAGTGCCTAGTTTTCCACCACTCCCTGAACCTCTCACAAAGACCAGCTAAGAGCTAAGTCTAAGAGCTTTGAGGCACGGGTCACTTTCAAGTTCCAAGCTTGTATCTAGTCTCCTGATAGGTGTACGATTTGGAACATTTTCTTAAATTTCTTTTTCATTTTTTTTTTAATTTAAGAAATCTCTCATCCCTCCTCCTGTCCCCCACCCATCTCCCAACCCCTCCTCCAAAAGGATTGTGAGTTTGATGCCAACCTGGGAGACAAGATGAGGCACTGTTTGAGAAACAATGAAAACCCATCTCCACCCCTAGGTACTAGGGGTAAGGACTTCAACATAGAGATCTAGGAAGGACCCCAGTACAGCCTCCACAGGGTTTCCTAATAAGATTATGAATTCAATGTTGATGCTGAGAGGGTCATGCCTGTGTTCTCTTGGAGTATCATAGCACAGAGGAAGCCCATCTTTGTCCTGGTTTGTCATCCCGATTTGTATCTTCTACATCATCTTGCTGCCATCTGCTAATGGCTTGCCGTCAAATAGTTGAACTAATGGTTCCATGGATTGGAGAAGTCACAAGTTTTTTTTTTTTTTTTTTTTTTTTTAAAAAAACTTTATTTATTTATTATTTATTTGCCTTGGTGTTTGCCTGGAACTGGAACTACAGACAGTTGTTAGCTGCCATGTGGGTGCTGGGAATCGAACCCGGGTCCCCTGGAAGAGCAGACGGTGCTCTTAACCGCTGAACCATCTCTCCAACCCAAGTCACAAGTTTTATCTGTAGTGGAGAGCGGGTACAGTCACTTTGAGTTAGATGTGTGGCCTTTAGGCTTTGAAGCCCCAGTATCCTGGATGGCCATAGGGCCAGTTTAAGATAGGGTGCACATACACCCCATCCCTTCTTCCTGTTTCTTTCTTGTGCTCTTGAATGAAAGACTTGATCTGCTGAGTGAAGCCACATGGACTAGTCCAGCTTTCTAGAAACCGCATGACTGTTTAATCTTTGTAGCAGCGAGTCTCCTCTCTGAACCCCCTAAGTGAATAAGATCCTTCTTTACTAATTGTTGGTAAGTTGCATTAATGCATAATATTTATCCACAGAAAAGATGCAGATGTGGCCTGGCCAAGCCATGAACATTTATTCCATCGATTGACAATGATATGTCCAGTGTATCAACTGAGTTTGGATGAGCTCCTTGGGGATGGATTGAAAAGAGGTCTATCTGATACCTGGACTATTGGCTCTTAAGCATTGGGGGATAAAAGCCACTGTCTGTTGAACATCCAGAGAAAAACTCATTTCCTGCATAGAGTCTTATGAGCCTGGCTTTTCTCAGCTCTTCAATAAGATAAATTAAGGGCTTTGACCACCACCAACTTTGGATGAAAGATGTGCTGGAGCCTTGAGTAAAGCCGGGGGTTTTATGGTGATGTGGTGAACTAAAAAGTGATGGGAGTGAGGGTTTGGACATCTCCAGGCCCATCTCCTCCCTCATCATCCCTGCCCTGTGTGGTACAAGGCCATCTTTAACCCCATAGCTGTCTGCCTGCTGCTCCCACTCCCAGGCTCTAGCGTGCCTTTTGATTTAGGGCTTAGTTGTACTCCCAAAGACAGAAGCCTGCCATTCCAGACCCCAAGGAGTCCATAGCTAGGGTAGAACAAATCCTGCCATTGAAGCAGGCCAATGACTTCATTACACATGACTCTGGGAACTTAAAAACCCCCAGCTGTCAGAAGGACAAGATGGAGAACAGAGACAGCAAGCAGCACCAGGTAGCAGGGTGAACGCTATCCTATTTTGCATAGTCACTGGTCCTCAGGGTAATCTTTGGCAAGGCTTACTGGGTGATGAGTAGATTGAGAAGTATGTATGAGAAACTCCTTTTCCATAAACCATGTGATAATTCCAGACTTTACTAAGTAAGAAATAACTGAGGTTGTGAGATGAGACCATGGCTGCCTGTCATTGCAAAGAACTCCACTCAGGCTTCTCTGCCCACATATGACATCTTCTGAGCCTTCACCATAAGCTGGTGATAATTATGTGTGATGTTTCAAGAACATTTGCACCATGCTCTCTGCAGAGAAAACCCAGAAGCCCCATCACAGAATCAGCAACATTGGTGCCACAAAGGATGAGACAAGAACAAAGACTTCAGGCTGGGTGGTGGTGGTGCACACCTTTATCCCAGCACTCCAGACACAGAGGCAGAGGCAGAGGCAGATGACTCTCTCTGCAGTTCTGAGCTGCAGAATGAGTTCCAGGACAGCCAAAGCTAAACATAAAAAAAAAAAAACAAAACAAAACAAAACAAAAAACCTCATAAAAACAAAACAAACAACAACAAAAACAAAGAACAATGGCTCAGAACCACAGCAGGGGATGAGGAGGTGAGGAGGAGACATAGATAACCAGAAGATAGGGAGGTGGAGCATGGTCTTGGGCTGCTGTTGGTGAGCAGAGCACACTGAAAGTCCTGTATTCAGAATGGGGATAATGTCACCACACACAGAATGGGAAAACTAGAACTGTGAAGGCCAATGGCTGTTCTGCTCTGGCACCCCAATTCTATCCAAAGTCTTGCTTAAAATGAAACAAATTGAGGCCATGTTCTGGCAGAAGCTGAGCTGGTTTTTCATGCTCTATGAACTCAGCATTGATGCTTTCCTGAGTAGAAGATAATAAAGGCAGTAACAGTTTTCACTGTGTTAGAAGGAACCAAATCAAGCCTTCCTCCTACTTAACTTCCACAAAATTCCTTTTTGATAGTCAAGACATGACAGTTCCCACTGTGTGCTTAAATGTTAGCACTGTGAAATGAATTCTATCTTGTAGGTGGTGTGCATGCCTTTAATTCCAGCACTCAGGGAGGCAGAGGCAGGAGGATGTCTGTGAGTTCAAGGCTAGCCTGGTCTACAAAGTGAGTTCCAGGATAGCTAGGGCTACACAGAGAAATCCTGTCTTGAAAAAACAGAGAGAGTGAGAACACGAGAGAGAGAGAAAGAGAGAGAGAGAGAAAGAGAGAGAGAGAGAGAGAAAAAGAAAGAGAGAGAGAACACGAACCTGGGAGGTGCCTGGTCTACAGAACAAGAACAAGTTTGAGAACAGCCAGGGATGTTACACAGAAAAATCCTGTCTTGAAAAAACAACACCCCCCCCCCCAAAAAAAAGAAGGAAAAAAGAGAGAGGGAGGGAGGAAGGAAGAGAGGGCTCGGGACTGGGAAGATGGTTCATTCAGTCAATCCTATGTTTACTATACAAGCACGAGGATATCAGTTTGATCCTCAGCATCACATAAAAGCCTTGAAATCCCAGTGTTGGGAGTGTAGAGACAAGGGCATCCCTGGAGGTCACTAGCCAGCCAGCCTAGCCTGCTTGGTAATCCCAGGTTCCAATGATGAGGCTCTGTCTCAAAACATGAAGTGTATAGCTCCTAAGGAATGTCACCAACATTGACATCTGCTCTCTACATGCTTGTGCACATCTGTGCACACCTATACAGAGAGAGACATGAACACACACACATACACATTTGTGCATGCACACAAACAAAAATAAATGAGTTCAGTTGTTAGAACTCTGGAGATTGAGACAGGATGATTTGGAGTTCCAGGCAAGCCTGAACTACAGTAGTGAGTTTGAGACCAACCTAAGCTACTTAGAAACATCCCAATTCAAGGAAAAAAGGAAGGAAAGAAGGCTGGCTGGCTAGTCAGGTGCTAAAGCAGTCACAAGAATGTTTGAAAGGAACTTCCTGAGAGCGTCCCAGGGACTAAGTCTAACTCAAGCTACCATGGTGTGACTTCCTGTTCCCTGCCCTCTGGAAAGCCACACCCAGTCACGTGAATCCTATGAGGCCCTGCTGCACTTCCTACTTCCTACCTAGCAGCCTCATCCCTCCTGTTCATTTTGTATCTTCATTGATGTGAGCAGCAGCACGCGCTCCTGGTGGCAGTCAAACATCCAGATGCTCAATGCTCTCTGTGTGTGACCCATATGCTGGGTTTGCTATGGCTCCTGACATACTCTTTTACAGTCTGAGATCCAGAGAGAAGGGAATGAGGGAGATTCATGAGATAGGCAGGACCATAATTTTAGAACCAGCAAGCAGAAGGACTTTGGTTCCTCCTTGAAATTTGGGAGGTAGCGTGCGGGGACCCGAGTGAGAGTCTGAGGCATCTTTCTTGGTCCCTTGAGTGCCTGGATCTCACTTTAACACTAATGGGTGGTGCAGCGGTAATTTTGGCTTGGAAGACAATAATAGGAGTGTCATGTTTGTGAGAATAGACAGTTTGTTAAGGAGGCCATCAGTAAGATGATATCCGGACCTCCAGTTGCACTCAGTTCTGAATTTTAGGAAGGACCACACAAGGGGATATGACAGGACTTTATGTAACCATGTTTGGTTGATGACTACTTGTTCATGGATGGATCAGATCATAACCAGTAGTTATCATTGTCATTCATTTGATTTTCTCACAAACATCAGTTAAGCAGAGTTGGAAAGAAATTTGCTTTAGAGAAATTTGAGTGCTTCCAGGGGTCAGAGACATCCAAACTCCCAGAGTCTTGGAGTCTTGGAAGGTTTTCTGGGGGATGAAGCTCAGAGTCCCTGGAAAACATTCCCAAAGCCATGAGGGGAAGGAATGCTTCCAAAGCAGGAGGTAGCTGCCCCTGACCTGGGGACCAGAGGTGGAAGGATAACACAGAAGGACAGACCTCCAGAAGACTTGGACAAGGGTTGCCGAGGAAGCAAGCAGAGTGCAGACACAGGTGGCCGCTGTGGCTTTAGGTGGCTGATTAGGAAGCCTGAGTGGAAGAAGGTCTAGAAAAGAGCATTTGGAGCTTTGTACGAGGCACACCCAGCACTTTCACAGCAAAGAGTGATTGAGGCGGGAGCTTGTGCTGGGGCGGTTGTCAGTAAGCCAAGATCACATCTGTAGGTTCTCGTGAGACCAGTGCTGGGAAGGCAGCCACATACAACAAGGACCCTTAAGGTAGACAAGTGAGTGGGCCCACTCATCACAAATGTTGCCCTGTTTCCCAACTCTGGGTCAAGCAGGGTCTCTCTACTCTATTCCTGAGCCTCAAGACTCTCAAATTGCAAACAGGGTTGTTGAGACCAACTTCCTCGAAGATGTCAGTGTAGGAAGCATCTGGGACTCTGGTCCAGTGCCTGATTTTCTCTCTCCTTCCTCCTCTAGATTGTGTTGTGGGGATGTCTCCTCAGCCAGGAGATCCACTGTGTCTGTCTGCAGTAGATATCCGAGCTTTTAACTGTGTGGGTTTGTGTCTTTTTGGCAGGTGTCTCCTCTGTGACCTCCCTGATGTCCCTGGCTTGGGTGCTAGCCTCCTATCACAAGCTGCTGCGGGACTCCAGGGACGACAAGAAAAGCATGAGTTACAGAGGGGCCCTCATCCACCTCTTCTGGCGCCTCTTCACCATCTCATCCCGAGTTATCTCTTTCGCCCTCTTTGCTTCCATCTTCCAGCTGTATTTCGGGATCTTCGTGGTGGTGCACTGGTGCGCCATGGCCTTCTGGATCATCCATGGAGGGACAGACTTCTGCATGTCCAAGTGGGAGGAGATCCTCTTCAACATGGTGGTAGGGATCGTGTACATTTTCTGCTGGTTTAACGTCAAGGAAGGGCGGACTCGATACCGAATGTTCGCATACTATACGATAGTCTTGACCGAGAATGCTGCCTTGACGTTCCTTTGGTATTTTTACAGAAACCCGGAGAACACTGACTCCTATGCCGTGCCAGCACTGTGTTGTGTCTTCGTTAGCTTTGTGGCTGGGATTGCGCTCATGCTCTTATACTATGGCGTGTTGCATCCCATGGGGCCGCGGGCTAAGGTCTTTGCCAGCTCCTGTTGTGCCGAGCTGCTCTGGGGCATCCCTTTGCCCCCTGATGTTGAGCCTATGGCACCTCAGACCCCTGGGTACCGTGGGACCCAGGTCACTCCCACCAGAGCCGTGACGGAACAGCAGGAGGACCTCACGGCTGACACTTGCCTGCCTGTATTCCAAGTGAGACCCATGGGGCCCTCCACCCCGTCAGGGCGTCCTTACCACCCAGAAGGGCCCCTGATTAAGATTGACATGCCAAGAAAGCGGTACCCAGCCTGGGATGCACACTTTGTAGACAGGAGGCTGCGGAGGACTATTAACATCCTGCAGTACGTCACTCCCACTGCAGTGGGCATTCGCTACCGAGATGGGCCTCTGCTCTATGAGCTGCTGCAGTATGAATCTTCACTCTAGAACACCTTGACCCAGATTGAGAAGGGGACCTTAAATTTGGTTGCGGTCAATGCCGCCTGCAAGAAATATAACCCACCCTTCCCCCAATACACAGAACCACTACAACCACCACCACCAACCACCACCACCGCCACCACCAACACCACCAACACCACTACAAAAAGATCAATAAGTCACATCCCCTTCAGATAAGCTTTCTTTCCAGTCACTATATGTACACAAAAATATTCTCTATGTTTTGTAAGTAAAAACAAAAAGAAAACCGTTCTTTTGTTTTTTACACATAGGAAACAGTATTGAAGAAAAAATAATCCCACACTACAGTTCCTAGAGTGGAGAAGGAGAAGCTATCTCCTCTCCAAAAGAAACAACAATAACTAAAGTTTTCTACTTTACACCAAGTGTAGATCATTTATGGGATTGGTGCTGATTGAGAGAACAAAACAAAACAAAACAAAACAAACAAACAAACAAACAAAAACCTTCCACTGCCTTATGCCCTTAGGTGCTCAGTTTCTTTAGGTACTGTCGTGTGTTCTTACACAAAACTCTCCGGGAACTTCTGCACCAGGAGAGAAAAAATTAAATAATCAAATGAAAACAAAATCTACCAACAAAACAAACAAATTAAAACAACAAACACATACCAAAACAATCCTTCCTATCTGATGATTTATATTGAAAAACAAGCAAACAAACAAAATTGACCAAAAGCAAAGGCATAGAAACCCCTCTATTCAGTTTCTCTTGTCCCTCCCCCATTTTGCAAAGCCTTCTAGGAGCTAAAGGGCTACTTGGATCTCCACTGGCCGGACAAGCTACT